>PVJA010001779.1:54971-119167 GCA_004027025.1 Myocastor coypus
AAAAAAAAAAAAAAAAAAAAAAAAAAAAAAAAAAAAAAAAAAAAAAAAAAAAAAAAAAAAAAAAAAAAAAAAAAAAAAAAAAAAAAAAAAAAAAAAAAAAAAAAAAAAAAAAAAAAAAAAAAAAAAAGGCTCATGTCTATGTGCTAAATTAAAGTCAAAATAGATCAAAGATTTAAATACTAAGACAGAAACACTAAATATACTGTAAGAGAAAGTAAATAGAAATCTTGGAGACATAGGTACAGGCAGACAGTTCATGAACAAAAACCAAACTGTTCAGGAAATACTTCAAAGAATCAACAAGTAGCTTCTCATCTTATTAAAAATGATTTTGTTCATTAAGGAAACTCACTAAGAGTAAAAAGACAACCCATAAATTGGGAAAAGTTTTCTCAACTTTCCCTCAAAGAACTTCCATCTGGAACATATAAATAATTTAAAAATCACACCCTGTCCCCAAATGCAAAGAGCCAATCAAAACTGGTCATCTGAGATGAATATGCACTTTTCAGATGAAGATATACAAATGACAAATGAAAAATGTTCAATATCATCAGTCATCTGAAAAATGCAAATTAAAATAACAGTGACATTACATCTCATGACAGAAAGAAACACTACCATGAAAAATCAGTCAATAGCAAATGCTGCAAGGGCTGTGGGGAAAGACGGACCCTTCTTCACTGGTGGTGGGAATGTGGACTGGTGCCACTAATGTGGAAATCAGCATGGAGATTTCTCAATAAACTACGAATAGAGGTCCCATTCAACTCAACTATTCCCCTTCAATGTATTTTCCCAGAAGAACTTAAAAATTTATACTATAAACACTGGAGCACATAATGGAGTACATATAACAATATATGTGCTCCAATGATTATAGCACCAAAATCTGTAATAGCTACATCTTGGAAACAACCTAAATGCCTATCAACCAAGAAATAGATGAAAAGATGTGGCATTTTTATACAATGGACTATTACTCAGGTATAAAGTAGGATGAGTCCAAAGCTTTTATAGGTAAATGGATACAACTAGAGACCATACTCAGAAATGAAATAACTTAAGCCTCCCACATGCAAACATTGCATTGCTTTCCTAGTATAAAAACTGAAAGAGTAAATAAGATTCAAATGGCACAATAGGAATTTTGAAAGGTAAAGAAATTGCTCAAAAGGAAAAAACAACTGTGATGAAGGAAAGGAGAAAAGAAGGCATATATATATATATATATATATATATATATATATTCAATATATATATACATATATATATATATTCAATCCATCTTACATGCTCATATCTGATAATCTGAACAACTACTTTGAAGATAACAATATGCAATATAATACCCATTGTTAACTTCCTATCATCTTGTTTTCAAATTCTGTATTACTTTTATCATTTTATTTTAAAATAAAATGTTCTTTGATATTATTTAGTTTTATTTTTTCCTGGCTCAGCCTGCCCTGAGGGTGGGACTAGTGTGCATGTGGTGCTGGGGATTGAACCATAGTCCCCTGCGCCTGTCTAAGCTTGCCTAAGCAGGCACTTCGGATTGCTGAGCTATCTCACCAGCCCCAAAATGCTAAAAATTCAACAATTACAAAAGAAATATTCCTCAAAACTTATAATGGGCATAAACTGGTCAGATTACTAGGGAAAAGCAAAATTAAGATTCTAAGCCAGGAGTAATAGGATTTGTAAGCATAGTGTCATATTTTGTAAACATTTGTAAGCATGGTATGTAATTTTTCTTTTCAAAAAAAATATTTAGTGGCACTTACAGTTTATAGTGAGTTTTAATTTGTCCATTAATAGTTTGTTATTAATAACCTTAAAATAAATAAGAAGCACATGAAGATATTTCAATATTTAATTTTAAAGGCTAAAAAAGAGTCTACTACAAAGATCTGAAAATAATTTTAATACAATATTCAGTGTTCTCCACTTGGAAATTAATACAAAGACTTTTTTAAAAAGTATTCTTCATAAAGGAAACAGATTGGGTTGGATATGGGCATGTTTCAAACCAAACAATGAATTTCTTTCTTTAGGTAGAAAGTAGAGATTCACCTATGAGCGTGAAGATCTGGAGTTGTTTGAGTTAACCAGAGTGTCCTAAGGGTTAGCACCTAAGCATACATTGTAGCATCACTTCCTGCCTTTCAGAATCTTCTTCATCTTCCTGATTTCTTTCTCTCTCTCTCTCCCTCTCCCTCTCCCCCTCTCTCTCCCTCTCTCCTTCTCCCTCTCTCTCTCTCCTTCTCCCCCTCCCCCTCCCCTTCTCCACCTTCCTCTTTCCCTCTCCCTTTCCCTCTCTCTCTCTCTCTCTCTCACTCTCTCTCATCTCCTCATCTCTGTCTCTACCCCTCCCTCCTACCAATCTAAATGTCTCTTTTGGCTCAGTCCTTTAATATCACTCAGTAAAATATGTTTAGTGTCTTGAGAGTATCTTTTGTCACACAGCTCCATTATCATTCCTGGATGATGTCACAATTTATTAGGTTGGACTTAGTGCTCAGCATGAGCTCTCAGTGATGGCCAACAGAATGGTCCATCTGACTTTGCCCTCTGAGCATGAACTCAGCAGCTTGTCAGAGTATGCAGAGAAGGCCTATTTCATGACAAATAGAATGTCAAGGTCAAAAGAAATCCCAAGAAGTTCATTACCCCTAAAATGTAGAAATGACTCATTGCTTGGATAAGTGTGGATCAGGGAACTGAAAATGCTTGTTTAGCTGGCATTGTCATAGAAAAACAAGATTAGGCAGCACTTTCCTAATGTGATTGTGAAATCCCTAGAGCAACACACTAACACAAAAACACTGTATGTCAGGCTGTGTGGGGGAGACTGATGAAAAGTTCCAAGTTCTGCTCTGTCCATAGGCTATTACATCTGCTCAGGTCTGTTAAAAGCATCCATCCATCTGTGTGCATGTCTATAATTCTTTGCTCGCTTTTATCTCTGCTTAAACTGTTCTCAAGTATTCTTCTCTATGCCATTGCCAGGAAAGCATTGTAGATGGCTTTGTTCTCAGATGCTGTCTTACTGTCTACTATGTATATTCTTTTTATTTCTAGAGTTGTCATCATAATATTTGAAGAATGGTTCTAATTTTGCTAAGCTGCAGTTTTCATGACAAAATTTTTTTCTCTTTAAGCTTTAAAATTCTCTGACTCTGTTCTCTTCTGTGCTTCCTGAAAGCTCCCTTAGCAAGATGTATATGGAACAAGGAAAGAAGGGGAAAGGGATAGAAAGATATTTAAAGAAAAAGTGCCACACTGATGGTAGAATAAGACTTCTACCTAGGACAATTACCATAAAATTCTAGGTATGTACAAAGCCTAGCCCAGGGCAAGGTAGAAGAAAATAAAGTTTCAACAAGAGAATATTATTTTCAAGAGTGAGAAAAAATGTGGTACCACAGGGGGTTGGGCACTAAGAAAACTGCTGGAGGGTGTGACCATACATGGCAGGTGGACAAAGTCAGGTGGGGCCCAGAAAGAGAGGGAAGTCTTTATTAGCAAACTTGCAGAACTATACATCTCATTGTTATGTAAGACGAAAGGAATTTCTCCCATGATCTACACCCTTCTTGACAATCAACTCAATACCTAACTGCAGGTCTTTTCAGGTTCTTTGAATGAGCGAATGTGCCCTGGTAGATGTAGCTGTGATGGAATCTTAGCCAGTCACCCACAGCTCCCAACATCTTCCCCACAGTGGAAACTAAAGTAGAATTAATATTCTTTTAAGTAATTATTTTGATAGCAAAACTGGGCACTGAACCATAAAACTTTGCCATGGCTCCCAAACAGAGGTCAGCTGTAGCAGCAACATCCTGTCCTCAGTGAACTCTCCCTAGGTGCTACCTCCCCCAGAAGCAGAAGGAGAATCTGAAGCCAAGCCAAAGAATGCTAAAAGGTTAGAGTGGCTGCAAATTTAAATCCCTATTTTGTGGGCTTTTAGGAAATCAGTGGGTCTCTGCTTTACCATTCTCTGCAATGGCCTGTGCAGTGCAGGTGCTTTGTAATTTAAAGTATGCTTTCCTACAGAATCCAAATGCAACCACCACGATTATCTGCAGAACCAGATAAACAAGTCCATTCAGTTAATCTCTGTAATACAAATTTTGAAACAAAAAAGCTGAGTCTAAGGAGTCCAGTTGCAATGGCTACCAATTTTAAAAAGGTCAACATGGTGTCTCGACAAAGAATGAGTCCCAAGCCAGAGCTGACTAAAGAGCAGAAACAGAAAATCCAGGATGCTTTTGATCTCTTTCATGCAGATAGAACTGGGGCCATCAACGTAAAGAAACTAAAAGTGGCAATGAGAGCCCTGAGCTTTGAGCCCAGGAAAGAAGAAATTAAGCAAATGATAAGCAAAATGATAAGGAGGGGACAGGCAAAATGAACTTCAGCGACTTTCTGTGATGACTCAGAAAACATGCGAGAATGATACCAAGGAAGAAATCTTGAGAGCTTTCAAGCTCCCTGATGATGATGAAACTAGGACAATATTGTTCAGAAATCTGAAGCGTGTGGAGCTGGGCACTAACTTAACCAATGGGGAGCTTCAGGAGATGATTGATATAGCCAATGGAGATGGAGGCAGCGAGGTCAACGAGCCGGAGTTTCTGCACATCATGAAAAAGACCAGCCTCTACTGAGACCAATTTCGTGTCTCCTGCTGCATGCACATATGACTAGATTAGTGCCCGCTGTTCTTGAAATCCAGCTCCCCATTTCCCTATAGAATTTCAGTCATGGCATTGAATCTGATTTGCACTTCTAGAAATGTTTTTCAATATTAAAGTTCTTTGTAAAATTAAAAAAAAAAAAAAACAGTTGAATCTGAATATCTTTAAAATCTGCATAACTGGTCTCCATTTGGGTTAAAATATAACCACTGTATCCTATTAAGATTATCCAATTTGGGCGACTATTTTGGTTTGGTTTGTTTGGACTTTTTTTTTTTAAGGAAAAAGTTGTGAGATTAGAGCAGAGCTATGTTCTTTTCTGTGTGTGTCCCAAGGCTCCCAAAGGGTGGAGTTACATGAGTTATGAAAGCTATGAACCAAAGGCCTTGACTTTCCCAAGAAAATTCTAATATTCAGCATAGCAATAGACATTTGCTTAGCAAAGAATAGGCAATGGAATTTCAGACAGGCACTTAGGACTTCAGAGAAAAAGGCTGGCCTGGCCACAGCAGAGCAAGGAGGCAGTATAAATTTATCTACTTTTATCCCCCTCCTTTCTTCAGCATCCATTCCTATAAGGTAGTTGGCACTCACTAACCCTCTTCAAAGACGTTAGAGGAGAAAGGCTCCACATCCTTGAGTTTCACAGAAATGTGTCTGTGGGTACCTTAGGTCATTTGCCTGGAAGCAGAATATTAGATGGGGATTCTTGTACAAGTGTTACATGGAAGAAGAGCTCTAGGGAGAAATTGGCAAGGAAGAAAAGGGAGTGTATGAGGCAGTGGGAAAAGTCAACACAGGCAATGGGTGTTTTTAACCCAATCCCTCAGGAACTCCAGGGAATGAATGGCACCCCATAGTGAACCAACCTTACCAAAGCAAGCTGTGGAGAATCTTTAGCAGGAGCCAGGCAATTTTGTGACCTTTCCAGTACAGGAGATCTGAATAGGGTGCCTACAACATCTACTATAGTAGGTATGTGTGATCACTGTGTATACATGAACCATCTTCTAAGACAATTGATTTTGTGTAACATTTAAATGTCATGATTTGTGTATTATTTTTTCTATTGCCCTTTTCTTTCAGGTAAGATACTTTATATTTAAGATAAAACAAAAATTTTATCTCAATCAATCATATCATATCTTCTATCAAAAATTTTCAAAGGTTCTTCTCCTGGGCATATTCATGATCAATCTAGTATCTTTTTGGGGAAATGTCCAACAGGTTTCATTGAATTCTACTCTCCAGTTCAAGAGATCATTGTGTGACTTGCCAATAAACTTGATATCTCTTTGGTCTCTGCAATTAATTCAAATAAAAGAATATAAACTAAACTAGCTATGTGACTCAGCTTTCTGTTGCTGGGAAACAATACCTAACATACACAATTGAAATGAAGAGAGGCTTAATTTAGCTTATGATTTTTGGGAAATTCAGTCCATGGTTAGACGACTACAAAGAAGAAACTTTATGGAGGAAAGGTGCAGCAAGGCCAAAGAGCTTAGTCCGTGGTGGCCAGAAAGCAGAACAGGAGAACAAGCCAAAGGAGGAGGAGTAAGTGACCAGACTAGAGCCTAAGGTCACACCTCTATGGCCAACCCATACACGGCAATGTGATCCACCAGTGGCCCAGGCGAATCCCAAAAACCAATCAATTTTACACTCCACCCGTTGTCACAGAAGCCAATTTTCAAAAATGCTTCCTGGGGCATTTATATAGAAATATTATGAAAAAGTTCCTGTCTCTTCTGTAAGCTTTGCTAGATGCAAACCTTAAAACTTCGAGTACCATATTTGCCAAAGAAGAAAATCTGCCTAGAAAAACCAGACTGAGAAATTACTAGATATAGCAGTTCCTAAAACCAGATACAAGGCTGGACTTCCCAGATCCTTATAAATTACTTTACAGTTATTTTTATCTAAAAGAATATCAAACACTAGAGTCATTCTTCAGCTGAAGGGTAGAATCTGAACTTCCTTGGTAAAAAAATAAAAATAAAAAATTGCACGGTCTTGTTTTGATCCACACACATCTTCTACCTGTCAATCCATTTCCCATCCAATGCATGTCTATCATGGTGTGTGTCCAGATGTCTCCTAAAAGCTTCATGTGGTCATAGGACTTTTTCTGAGGACTACTTTAGAGGCTGACTCTAGAGTGTGTGATTGATCCATAATGCAATGCTGGGATTAAGGGTGTGGAATTAAGGATGTATGATTGGTGGATTCATCCACTGATTGCATTGGTGCCCCCCTCATTCTGGTAGTCTGGATACAATAGGAGAGACAGAAAGAGGCTTGTCCCTCATTTGCTTGCTTGCTTTTTCTGTCTCCTGCCACCATGAACTGTTGCCCCTCTGCTGTGTGCCAGCCTGCCCTGGGGGGAGCTGATTAAGGATGAAAACTTCTAAAAACTGTGAGCTAAATAAACATTTCCTCCTTTAACTACAAGCATCAGGTATTTGGTTTCAGCACCAAGAAAAGTAACTAAGAAAATGTCCTAAAAACACTGAGTGTCACTGTATTTTTCGATCACAAGCAGTTTCAGATCCTTGAAATTACTATAACCTGGCTTGAGATGCCTAACCCTGACCTGGTCTAACCCTTTGGACCTCTGCTAGATGACTCCTCTGCAGTCTTTTCTGATGGTCACAGCCTCCTGCCTGGAGCTTTTCCTTTGCACTCTGTCTTAGCTACTTTTTACTCGTTGCTGGGAAGAATACCTACCACTCAAATTGAAGGAAGGAGAGGTTTATGTAGCTCACAGTTACTGGAGGTTTCAGTCCATATTTGCCTGGCCCAAGGCTGAGTGGAACAGGGCAGGGAGCATCCAGTTCATGGCGACGGAACAGCAACAATCACGATAGAGGCAACCAATCAACCAGGGCAGCAGAGAGCAACAGCAGGAGTCTCTCTCTGTCTTTTTGAAATTAAATCAGGCTCTCTGCCTTAGCCTATCATCTCAGGCCACACCCATAGTCTCAACAGTATTCAGGCCATAATCCCAACAGTAGTAAAACACGTAATCCCATCGGATCATGGATCAAGTCTCAAACTCTAGAAGTCCCCGTTCATGACTCACAAGGCTTTGGGTGGACAACTAGACATAAACCGTAACATACTCCAACATGGTGTATTGTGAGGCAATGATCTTACAATATGATACATATAACTCAATTTTCTCTGCACCACTACCTTTCAAAAGAAAGTTACTTTTTTTGTGCCCTCATCTTGAAGCAATATGACACATTCTCAGCAAGTACTCAGTAAGAGCCTCAAAAAGAAAGAAAAACAAAAACAAGTGGAGGATGATAGAAAAGAAGAAAGATGATAGAAAAGTCCAAAATATTGTTCAACTTGAATAAGAACATCTTCATATATAGAATTTCATACACTTATACCAAAAGGGTAAGATTTGGGAGTAAAGCTTTCTCTAGTCCCACATTCACACACACACACACACACACACACACACACACACACACACACACACACTACATTTAAATATTTATCTCCTCTACTTATGAACTATACCAAAAAAACACTTTTATATAATTTGATTTTTATCACATCAAAGTTCTATAAGGCCAACACATAAAATTTGTTGTCACTCTATCAAAAGCTCAGAATATACTGCATTCCACTGAGTTAAGAAAACTGTCTATCTTAGGGAAGCACAGGGGCCAGGGTTCTGTTCCTGGCCCCACCTGCCATTCTGGCCCCACGCTCCAAAGCGCTGAGCTAATGATGGAGTCTGGGTGTGGTGGCATGTGTCTGTAATTCCAGCACTTGGGGAGTACAAGTAGGAGGATCACTATGAGTCAGTACTGAGACCTTGTACAACAAACAAAAACAAAAACAAAAAAAGAAAAAAGAAAAAAAAAACTGTCCATTGCAATGGACACAGTCACAGCTGCTTAGGTTGGCACTCAAGTACCTTCACAGTCTGGCCCTGATACTTTCTTTATTTAATCTTCAGGGGTTTTGACTATGAAATTATGAATGATCCAATTTTCCTTGCAATGTTGTTATAAGGAATTAAATGATAAGGTGACGGAGTGACAAGTTAAATGCTCTACTGACACATTTTTATCTTTGTTATTGATACCCTTCATTATTGTACTCAAAGGCTAAATCCATTCCTGCTTTTCTCCCCAATGTCCCCCACAGATTACTGTATCTCCATTATCACCTTCCTCATCTCCTCTCTGTCTGTCTATCTGTCCATCTCTCTCTTTCTGTTTGTTTAAACTAGCCTTAATAACCATCTCCATAAAGTGCCTTCATGACAGTTGGCATGACATCAGATAAATAAATCTCTTTGTAGAGATCTAAAAGCATAAAACAAAAGGACTGACCTTTACATGCACTGTCACTATCAAATAATTATAACACCACTGGTTTTGGAGATTAAAAGATGATCTCATATTTAAAACATGGTTCCAATCTTGTTATGGTTTGTGTCTAACTGTTCCCGCAAAGCCTCATGTAATCACTGGGGTTGACTTCTAGAGTTTGTGATTAATTCATGATCCAATGCTGAGATTATGGATGGAGTGATATGTCCACCCTGGGGCAGACAGCCTGAATACAATTCAAGGAGAGAGGTTTGCTAGCTGTAGCACCGCTCTTCCCTTTGCTCTTTGCTGTTTTCTGCTGCCAAGAACTGCTGTGCTCCGCCATATGTCACTCTACCTTGGAGTCAGCTGAGTATGGACTGAAACCTACACTGACTGTGAGCTAAGCAAACTTTTCCTTCCTTAATTCTGGGAACCAATACAGTTCTTTTCACCAGCCCTCTTGCTGACATGCCATGCCATTTCCACCTCTGGTGTCTAACTCAATGGAATAGATCCACTTTTAGCTACCAAAGAATTCGAAAAGCAAACACTTCCATACCATGGATTCTAACTAATTATAAGGGATTTCCAAGGGTTATAAATGCCTTGAGAAAGGTCGGAGAACTTGCTTTTTTAATAGCACCTCAGCCTGTTCAAGCTGGGAAATCCAAAGATGATAACATGATGCGTCCTGGCTAACCACAGTTAACAATTCACCCATGACTCCATTCCTCAAATTTTAAGTGGGATTATCCTACAAGGCTTTACATTTTCCCAAGGATAGTGAGATAATCATGGTGTTCAAGCTACTGCAGGACAAGTCACTTCTGTTCACCTTGGGAAATATTAATTATCTGCCAGGTTTCTATAATTCCTCCCCACACTCCCAGGAGAGGGGAATTCCACTGTGACAAGTGGCTTGAGTTGTGTTCTTCTGTACTCAGCCTCTTCCTCTCACTGAACCCTCTCAACCTCAGATTAGCAAGAATGTCAAGAGTAGCAGGAGAAGCATTCCAGGGCAGGAAATTCAAGTCAAATCCCCATAGGAAAATTGCAGAACCCTTCTAACCCTTCTTGATGTGGCTAAGTTTTCTTGGCCCTAGAAACCATTTAGCTAATAGAACATGCATATGAGAATCCTCTGCACAATCCAAGGACTCTAAGTAATCATATTTTGGAAAGATAGAACAAGCATAAGAGCTAATTGAGTGGTCCTTCCACTCTTATCTTTGCTGTTTCTGTTATTTCTGACTCAGCTGATGTTCATAGTTGAAGTAGTTCTTTGGTCTCCAAATATTACCAAATGGAAATTTATAGGTGATAAGCAAAAACTTTATTTATGAGTGCTTCTACTTTCATTAGAAAATAATCATTATAACCACCTATTTTTCTTATCTATTGAATATCTGCAATGCTCTAGTCATTTAATGGATTGGGGCCATGGTTCAGTGCAGCAACCTGGGTTTTACTTCTTTTTTAAAGCAAAAAGCTTATTATTCTTACTTGATCATTATATATATTATACAGAATCCAAAGTGTCTATACTATAACCCATAAAAAGTACAAGTATTATGTGATTTTAAAATAAAAATTAATAATAATGACAAACTAGCAGTATATAGCAATCATATAAATCAAATACTATCCCACAACATTGGTGTTATTAACTTATTTAAATATTATTATAACTTCATGCACTGAATGTTATAATTATTGAATCCATATTTTACCATGAAGGAAGCCAAGGTTCAAAGTTTAGCAATTGGTCAAAGAATGCATAATGCAAATAATAGCAAGCCTCTCACTTGAAAGCAGAAGATCTGGGTTCAGAGCTGCCATGCCTAACCACAAGTCTTTGTGGTAAGCCTCTGATGATAAATGCCTATAAGATCGCCTATAAGACTGGCCACATAGTTAATCATCCAAATCAGAGTACTATGGAGAAGGGAAAGGAGTTCTAGGACAAAGTATAAGAGATCCCAGAGGTAAGCTAGGACTGTCCCAAGAATCGGGCCTTAGAAGTGTAACATTCTTGCTGCATGCCTTTCCAGCCTCACCATGTACAATTCTCTCTATTCTCCAGCTTCCCCATCCTACTCCTGTGGCTCCTTCTTCAACATCCCACTTGCCTTTTGGATTCAGTTTTGTTTCTGCACAAAATGCTCCCTTTCACTTGCTCTCTTCACTTCCCTCTACAGATGACATGAATTCATCTTTCAGTTTCAACTCCATGGACTCAGATCCTCACAGTGAGGTAGTAAAACTTTCACATGTTCTACAGGATGGCATTGCTGAGATTTTGGTTAACAGCTTTACCTCCATCAGCTACTCCTGCTTTACTCAGTCAGTGACTGGGTCTGCTCTTTGTCCTTCCTAGTTATCCTTGACCTGGCATAGGTTAAATACATAATAAATATTTGACAAATTAAGAAGGGAGAGAGGATCCGTTCTTACTGACCAGGTCACTCAGTTTTTGTCTATTTATTTATTCATCAATTTATTCAATGAATATATATCAAGTGTTTATACTCCAGGTAAAAGTTTAGATGTTGTAGATATCACTGGAATAAGCTGCAAAGTTTCCTAGAGAATCTGGATAGCAATAAAGCCATTAAAAAACAAGCAAGACTGTTTTCAAATGTTTCAGAAAGCACTAAAAAAATAACAAAATCATATAGTAAAAAGGGATTAGAACGTGAACTTAAATTTGATGGTGACTGGTATTCACAGTTCCCCCAAAATTTGTGTTGAAATATAATTTTCACTTTAGTGATATTAAGATGTGGGGTATTTGGGGAAGTAATTATGAATCAAAGTCTTATAAAGGAGAATGAAGGAATAAGCTATGCACATTTTCCCTTCTGCATGAGGGCACAGGATCACACAGAAAGATGATTGATATCTTGAAAATAGACATCAAGGCCCTCACCAAACACCAAGTCTACTGGTACCTTGATCTGAAACTCCCAGCCTCCAGAATTGAAAGGAAATATATCTAAGATCTCTGAACATTGTGCAGCCACAGTTATTTTGATATAGAAGCACAAATGGATGTGGACAGTAGTCAGAGCAGTTCTCCAGTGGGATGACACTCTCAATGGACCCAGATGATGGAAAACTATGAGAGGATCTTCCACAGAGTATGAGGAAGAGAGAAAGCTGGAACAGGCTGTGTGAGCCAGAAAGGCTGGTGTTCCTGAAGGACAGATCCGAAAAAGTGGTAGCAAAGGGATTAAATGGAGACAGAGGCCAACTGTTCACTGATGGTTAGAAGCTCATGTTTTATTTTCCATGCAGTATGAAGTATGGTTTTATTTTTTTTTTTAATTTTATTTATTTATTTATTTTTCTTGTTTCAGAACCTTTGTTTGTTTATTCACTCATTTTTATGGCTGGCTCAGCCCGCCCCGAGGGCAGGCTGGCACAGCATGTGGTGCCGGGGATCGAACCATGGTCCCTGAAGCCACCCAAGCTTTCCCAAGCAGGCGCTTTAGACCACTGAGCCATCCCACTGGGCCCTGAAGTATGGTTTTAAAGAACACAGTGAATTAGTTAGCTGGTAGTGTTCTGCTAAAGGCCATCCAATCTCTGAATTTAGAATAAGCTAGAAATAAGGGGAAAAGCTGGCAAAGAATTACAATAATCCAAGCAAGAGGTAAGAAATGAGTAAAGAAGTAGTTTTTAGAGATGTTTCCCAAACTTGAATGTATATGTGAGTCACTAAGATATTTGCCAAAGAGCAGATTATAATTCTGTGGGTCTGAGATGGAGTGTAAAATTCTGGATTTCTGACAAACTTTCAGGTGATTATGTTATTCATTCAAAGATCACAGGAAAAAAGGAAGAAGGCACAGAACTCTTGATGAGCTGCATTTCAAAGGAATGAAAAGAGAAGAATGGAAAATTATTAACCCTTCCCTTTGGAAAATTGTATAGATGATAGTGGCATTTATTGAGACAGAAATTTCATCACCATCTCTGCTTTTCAGGATACCTGACTCCTATCTGCTGGGCTGGAAACTCTTTTAGAGAGGTTAACTAGAAACTTGCTTTGGCAAAATAGCAAACCATGATGGGATTTTGATGGTATAGTGTAGCATGTTTCTGGCCTAGTAGGAAAATAACACAGGAGCTCAGATGATTGCAAACTCTTTGCAGTAAAATGATCATTTTCAGATTATTATGCATGCATTGCCAAGTACTTGGTTTAAAAGGTGGTTTATGGGTCATTCTTTTCCCAGAGACATCAGGTGTCCTTAAAGGATGGAAAAATTGAATCTTTGGACAGCTGAAGTAAGTGGGACAATGGAAATTATTCTCAGAAAAGACTTTTGCACATATCACCCAGCAGTTGTTCACTAACAAGCCCACAATCGATATTCTTGGCAGAGCCTATTTAACGCTGCAGTCCACAGTTCATCTTCTGGCTTTATCTTGCTTTCTAGAAAATGAAGCCTGGCCACTGAACCAGGCTGAGCAACTGCTAAGAGTGCTCACAAGACAAAGCTTGTTCTAGCTACGGTCAGAAAGCTATCATAGAATTTTCTGCCTTCCTCAGAAATGTCATACAAAGCAAGCTAAAAATCGTCTATCCCAGTCATGCATCATCTGTTGATTCTGGCATTATGTTGTAGGATTTCACTGATTACTCCTAGAAATGGAAAAACATGCCAGATCCAAGACTCCCTAGATGAGTTAGGTACTTGCTATGCCCCTGCGCCTTGACTTGCCTGTCTTTCAGGGGTTTTTCATCTAATACATTTTGTAGAGCTCAAACCTTCTGGTAGGCCTCCTGCCCCCTTGAGACTGATGTTTTTAATAGACTCAGATCTTTTTTGATGTTGGGAGGCATGTTAAGCTGGAAAATATAATATTCTGGATAGAAAAAAAAAATTTAAGGACTTACAAAAATACCCATCAAACTTTGGACACCAACTAACTCTCACCAAAGAACATTACACAAATGAATGAGAAACACATGGATAAGTTCCTCATAAATTAAATGTAGGCTTTATATAAGGGAGGATCAGCAGGGTATAGGCAGGCAAGAATATGACAAACCAATCTGGAATCTTTATAGAATCAAAAACACTTGAAAAAATCAATTTTTAGAAAGGACAGAAATGCCATTTATATTTTAGTTCACTCTGGATTTGAAACATTAAGTTTTACTAGTTTAGAGACTTGTTCTTTAATCGTGATCTTCAACAATGACATAAAAAATGAGACAGCAGAACAGTTTTCCTGGGCCTCATTTTCACAATGTCAGTGGGTTCTATTTACCTACCACCTTCGGTGAAGAACAATGGTCTCTATACCATGTCTTTCCTCAGAAATAAAGTCTTGGAAATATTTTCCATGATCCTGATCTAGTACTATTTTCTAACTGTGGGCCCTTCTCCAGAGGACTTGGGGAAGATTTTATTTTTTAGATTTTTTAAAAAGACTATTTGGGGCCTGAGAGATGGCTTCATGGCACAAGTGCCTGCCTGGCAAGTGCAAGGTCATGAGTTTGAAGCCCGGTCCCCAAACAAAAAAAGACTATTTAAAAATTAGAGGAAAAAATGTGAATTTCATACTTGTAGTCTGAAGAGAGTATTGAGTGAAAATAGGACGGATTCTTGTTACTTGCTTCATTTTAATAGCAGTTGCTATAAAAACAAACTCAAAACAGTGACCTTGATAACTCTTCCTGCATAGAGCCAAGGTCAATTTCAACTTACATTCTTTTCTAAAAATGCTGCATTGTCGCATTGCCAAGGACAAAGGAAGGTTGAGTTCAACTGTATATCTTTTAAAATCTTGGGAATTTTTTAATAAGGAAAGCAAATTCTGTCATAAATGCCACATAAGATGTCTGGATTCAGTGTTTCCTATGCCTTTAGGGTTTTGAATACAGTGGTCTTTCTTTTAATCCTAAAATTTCCCTTGGTTAGTCCATTAATCTGCTTCACAGACCCTTCTTTTAACAGGCAATGTTAAGGCAAATGTACACTACTATCACACGAATTGTGATCTTTCATACTTCAGTGAAGGCCAAGGATCTCGTTTCCACAATTAAGATATAAAATGATCACACTGCTTACAACCTTGGCTCCCCTTTGTCTATCAGATTCACCCCATCCTTCTCTCACAAGTTTCCCAAGTCCACCATATGCCCAGTGGCCTTCATTCTCTTCTCAAAGCCTATTGGTCTTCTGCCCCACTTAAGATCATGACCAGGGTCATTCCTCTCACTAAGCATCAGGCCCTCACCTCCTTCTTCATCTTGTTACTCACCATCACCCTGGACTCTACCCAGCCCTAACTCATCAAGTTTGTCCACTTGACCCACCTCTGGCCCCAGCTATTCCACAATCTATTAAACTATCTATTGAACTACATTGAGAAAATGTCCACTCACGGAAGTTATCCAGTTGCTATAGTTATCTACTAGCTTACTTCTGTCTTCCCCACAAATTGTTGGCTTCATAAAAGTAGAACCCCCATCTCCTCGCTCACTACACTTGAGATACTTTATGAAACAGGAACTCATATATTTTTTTAAGAGCAGTGGTTCTCAACCTTTCTAATGCCATGACCCTGCAATACAGTTCCTCATGTTGCGGTGACCCCAAACCAAAAAATAATTTTGGTGGCTACTTCAAAACTGTAATTTTGCTACAGTTATGATTCATAATGGCTTTAGGTGACCCCTGTGTTTTGGTCATTCGACCCTACTGTGGTTGCAACCCACAGGTTGAGAACCTCTGTTGAAGAGGGTGAACGAATGGACCATGTAATAACTACATGCCAATAGTGTCGAGATCTACCTGCGAGATCTCCTGTGGTCCAGACCACAAACAACCCAGACCTTCCACATTCCTTGGCGGTTTTGTTGGCCACTGGACCATATTATCTATAAGATATCTGAACTACCACAGAAGCATCCTGCAGACATAACCAATAGTATAGGTGTTTTTTTGTTGTTGTTGTTTTTGGTTTTTTTGTTTGTTTGTTTGTTTGTTTTTTGTACCAGGGATTGAACTCAGAATCTTGCACTTGCCAGGCAGGCACTTAAGCCACTGAGCTATCTTCCTGACCCAACCAATGGCATAAGGACAGTGGACTACTTTGCAGATAGAATCACAGACCAGAGCTCCTCACACATGAAGCCAAAGCTAGCTTAAATAACCTTTTTTGTTTGTTTGTTTGTTTGTGGTCTTGCTTCTCTACCTTCTTTACTTCTGAGAGCAATCCTCCCCAAGTGTCAATCTCAGATGAGTCCTAAGTATGAGTTCTCAACATTCACCTGTGGGTGATGATAGGCAACTATTTCTACTGTTTGTTCCTTGTACGCTGGAGAAGAAAAAATACATCTTTACAATAGTGACTTGGAACACTTGGAGCTAGTGACAAGAATTTATGAGCTGGCTTGCACATCAAGCTTTATTCTCTGTAGGTGGCATGAATAGTATGCCTCATATCAATATATGATTTGATACACCATTAACAACCAATGCATAGATGTGATACTAAACTACATGCTATCATAAATTATTTATTTCTGAATAAAGTTGCGGTATTCAGCTGGCTCTAAGATGGAGTGTCACATGACAGAGGGCAAAAGTTCATGTGGTGGAAAACAGAAACAGCAAAAAAGAGGAGCAATGGTGGCAGCAGCGAGCAAGCCTCGGTCCCTTCCTTCTAATGCTTTCAGACTAGCTGTCTGCTCCAGGGCACTCACACTCATAATTCCAGCATTGAATCATGAATTAATGACAAACTCTAGAAATTTGCTCAATGAATACATTAGGCTTTGTGGGAATAGCTACACACAAGCTGTAAGATTCCACGCAAAGACTCAGCATTGCTGAAAAGTCCAAGTCCCAAGTCTCCTCCAAGATATAAAGCAAACCTTAGCTGTAAACTCCTATATAAATGAAAAGTTAAACAACTCCAACATTTGATAGCACAAAATGTACATTATCATTCCAAAAAGTACAAACAAAGAGGTACAAACCATTTGAACTAAAACAAGTCAAAAATCCATCAGGATGAACATGAAGTCCTGTACTAATATGTGGAATGAACACCCAAAGCAATATTTGATAAATTGTGAGCCCCAAAGATCTTACATGGCTTCAACTCTATAAAACATTTGGTGGTAGCTCCCACGGCTTCTTTCTTAGGCCTGTTTTCTTCTCTTCTTTCAGGTTTTCTTGGATAATTCATATTCCTCGGTTTTCCAAACTTCTGTTGTCTACATTGAATATTAGGGGTTTTTTTTTCACAGATTCACATACTCCCTTCTCACAGGCACACTGCCTGGCCTCCCAGGCCTTTTGAAATCTAGGTGGGAGCCTTCTTAACTTCAGAATTCTTGCATTCCTCATGCATCTAAAGCCAACACCAGACAGATGATGTCAGGCCTGTTGCTAGCTGGAGAAACTAGCAAGGTTTTCTTCTCTCTTGGCTATAGTCAAATGTTTGGATTGCTGATCACTCAGAATCTTATTCTGAGAAATGAATTTTCTAAAATGCTACAGTTCTGGAACATGGCTTTCTCCTCAAAGCAGTCTTTCACATTTACAGTTTTGAAACTGGAAAAGGTGGAGACTTGTCACTTCTTGTGATGCCTTCAAGCCATCTTTTCTATTTTCCTGTTCCTTCTCAGGAATAACAATCTCCACAGCTCTATCTTTGCAGCCCAAAGCTTCTTTTATGGCTTACAATTTAAAATCATCTTGCTGGGCTCTTTGACTTGGATTTTCAACATATGTCTGACTAAAAGCCCCCAACAATATCCATGCCACTGTCTTGAAATTTCTTTTGGAAGATTAATCAGTTTGTTCCAGTTAACCTCTGTCTCAGGCAGTATTTTGTCACAAGCAAAATATAGGAAGCTTTCTCCCAAACCATAGCACATATCATACAGAGTTGAGAAACCAATGCAGTCCTTTTTCCAAGCAGAAACCTTCTCAGCCTGTTCTTTACCAGCAGGATTTCTATCAGCCTTCTGGTCTGCTGAGCTATCACTGGAATCTCCCATTAGCCCAACAAAAGGCATTCCAGTTTGTCTCTTTCAGAGAACATTTCCAAACCTTTCCTATTTCTTTCTATTCCCAAAAACTCTTGAACCACATAGTCAAGTATAGTCACAGTAACCACCCCACTCCTGGTACCAAATCCTATCTCAGTTACTTTTCTCTCATTGCTGGGAAAAGATAACCGACACCAAAAGTTAAAGAAGGAAAGGTTTATTTAGATCACAGTTTCTGGAGGGCTTCAGTCCAAACTCAGTTGGCTCCAAGGCAGAGTGGCACATGTCAGAGGGCAGCTATTTATACTGGTGAAAACTACAAAATAGTAAGAAGCAAAAGGGAGGAGCAGTTGTGACAGCAGGGAGAAAGCCTTTATCCCCTCCTTATACTGTACATAGGCCATCTGTCTCAGGGTGCAAGTAGCATTCAGGCCCATAATCCCAACACTGGATCATGAATTAATCACAACCTCTAGAAGTCTATCCTATAACTACATGAGGCTTTGAGAGAACAACTAGACACAAATCATAACTGCTTACCTACGTTTACCACTTTGAATATATTTAATTATATAAAGTTGTTTCACTATTAAAGGGCAATCCTTGTACTATAAAATGGAAGGTACTATTGATTTACATAAATTCCTACAACAAAGAAAGAAAAAATATCTACTATAGAGAATCAATCTAACACTCAGGGTCATACTTCAAAATGCATTGTTTTCTCTCCTTCAGAATTGTTTACTCTATTCTCTTTACCAAACATTTTTGCAATTTTTAAATTACCTAAAATTCCAAAATCTAGAAATTCATTCCAAATAAAGAAAAAAAATAATGAAATAACTAATAGTAAAGGTCAGGAGATGAGCAACGATCTTCAATTTAATTAGAAACTGTCAAGCCATCTACTATAGAAGAGCAATAACTAAGGAATACAAAGTTTCATAAAGGACCAGTATTCCCTTTAATAACAAGCTCCCACCCCATCATCTAGCTAAAATAGAGAAGCAAAACAGCAAAACTTTTTTTGTCATTCAAGACTATTAAATCATTTATTGATTGCACATGATAATGGATGATGCACAGCTTCAATCCCATCTATCATTGTATCTGGTACCATTATTCAATTTAGCTATATAGGATGTGCCAACAATCATTTTTATAAGCAATGGTCAAATTCAGAGGTCACAACAGTGTGAGTTCAACTACACCAAGGTTTCTGAAGACAATGACTTCTTTAACCAAGCAATTGTAAAGAAATTTTAAATGGAACCTGGCATCACCCTGAAGGAATTCTGACTTCACACTGTTGGGGATGTTAACCAAGATGGCTTCAGAGTAGACTAACTTTACACAGCACATTTTTTAAAAAGACACATTTATTTAGCATCATGATCAGACTATTACATTTAGCAATCAACAGCATGGGTGCAAAAAAAGGTCTACATTAAAGCCCTTTGTTGGAATGCCTTACACTTTCCACGGAACAGAAACTAAAATAACCTGTTATACAATTAGTCACAAATACAGTCCTTGAGTTTTTTGCCCATATGCATGAGTATTGTCTAAAACATGTCTTCTTTGTAGCAGCTAGGCCCTGCCACCACTGTGCTTGGCTGAGTTCACACATCTGTTGTAACCTGTAGCTTCTCTGTCACTTCTCTGGCTCTCCTCTCCTCCTAAGCTTTGCTTCCTGGAAGTGTTTAAAACCTTCTGCCACTGCCATAGCTACTGCTGCTTCTGGAGCCACCATAGCCACCTTGATTTTGTGGCTTGGTAAAATATTGGTCTCCACCACCATAAGGCCCAGAGCTTCTGCCTCCAATGTTTCCTCCCTTCATGGGTCCAAAATTTGAAGACTGACTGCTGTAATTGCCAAATTCATTATAGCTTCCACCACCTCCATAATTGCTGCCATCATTACCAAACCCATTGTAGCTATCTCCACTGCCACCATATCCACCCTCACCATGGCTGACACCAAAGCCACCTCGACCACTGAAGTTTCCCCCACCACTGAAACTGTCATTGCCACCAAAACCACCTCCACGACCACCACCAAAATTTCCAGAACCACTTTGATCTCTTTGGCTAGACGAAGCACTAGCCATCTCCTGCTTCGACAGGGCTTTCTTCACTTCACAGTTGTGGCCGTTCACAGTGTGGTATTTTTGAACGACAATCTTGTCCACAGAATCATGGCCATCAAAGGTGACAAAAGCAAAGCCATTCTTCTTCCCACTGCCTTGGTCAGTTACAATTTCAATTACTTCGATTTTTCCATATTTTTCAAAATAATCTCGTAGGTGATGTTCTTCAGTATCTTCTTTAATACCACCAACAAAGATCTTCTTCACAGTGAAGTGGGCACCTGATCTTTGAAAATCTTCTCTTGAGACAGCTCTCTTTGGTTCCACAACTCTTCCATCCACTTTGTGTGGCCTTGAATTCACGGTTGCATCCACCTCCTCCACAGTGGCATAAGTGACAAACCCAAAGCCTCTGGAACACTTGGTGTTTGGGTCGCTCATTACCACACAGTATGTGAGTGTTCCCCATTGTTCAAAATGGCTCCACAGACTCTCATCAGTTGTTTCAAAGCTTAGCCCTCCAGTGAAGAGCTTCTGTAGCTATTCAGCCTTCTTTGGAGACTCTAACTTAGACATGACGGCAGTAGGAACACAGACTAATGATGCTTGCTCCTCAGTGTCCACCAGCAGAAAGGAAAAAGCTACTTAGCGTACTCCCAAAACTTTTTGATTCATGAAAATTATATAAACCAGGGATCAACCAAGACTGAGGCAATGAAAACCTTGTGAAAGTTTGGGCAAGTGAGTAGGTAGAAACCAAGAAATGAAAAAGTTTGGCCTAGTCCAAAACTTTGCATAGAAAAGGCAAAATTTCCTTCCTGTCTCTTCCTACTGTTTGATGTAGCTCCTTAAGTTTAAAATCATATTGATACTATATCTGAGACACCTTATGCTAAATAAATGCTATGGACTTAAAACAGGATTCTAAATACTCTAATTACCTTTTTAGGTGGTGATGATATTTTGCCCCATTTGGTAATATATTAGGACAAGTTCAGCCTATAGAGTTTACCACCTTGGTGGTGATACCTTGCATCAAATATGAGTTACAATTTGGGAAATAGGCCAGCATTTTTCCTTATGAAGTAACCTTTGTATTGCCTAACAAACACTCCTATGTTCAACACAGGAAGCCTTTGTTACCACACAGACCTCCTTGGTTTTAGATTCTATCTAGATTTTTGAGGGTAAGTTAGACATTCATTCTTAAAAGCAGGTATCAGACCAATATGGACCAAGAGCAATACTATGCACTGGGGCTGACACATCGCTTCAAGGAGCTCACACGATGGAGTCCAAAAGAAGTAATATTTGTGCTCTGTGGAATCTGGGGGAAGGTCTTGGAAAGAACTGACACTGCTTTGTCTTTTCCTTAAAAGATAAATAGGTAAGAGCAAAAGATTCCCTCTGGAGCTTTAAAAAAAAGTCTGCAAAAGATACTGAAATAGAAAAATATTTGGCTCTACATGATCTAAACAAGAGATGAAATGGCCTAGTCTATAGCAGAGGTAGTGCCAAAGAAGAGAGATGACCTTGAGTTTTTCCACTGAATGTTTCTCTAAAACCCATTTGCCAGTGTCATAAAACCAGAAGCCCAAAGTGTGGGGGCTAAAGACCTACAAGGCTTTGACAGGTGCTGAGTTTTCAAACAATGTTAGACCTTGATAAATAAGCTTCTCTCTGGGATTTATAAAGTCCAAGCATTTCTGTCTGGCTCTCATCTTGGATGTTAGACATGAATGCTGATACAAATCCACGTGAGGATTAGTGGAAAGCTATAGTTTGGAGATACAATACTGTGTGGAGACATTATTCCTTTCCTCCTTTCCTCTACCCTCCCCTGCACACTATTCAAGTCCTCTTTCTGGGTGGTTTTTACCAGTCTTCTTAATGCCTTCTTCTGTCTGCACTCTCATTAGAAGAGTAATTCCTTCTCTTGGAAAAAGGAGCTTGCCAAGGAAACAACTGCACAGAGTACAGGTGGGCAGTGTGTGCAAGATGAATCCTGACCCAGGTTCTTGGCTCAGACAGTGTTGTGAGGTCCTCCATGGGTACATCAGGACTCCATGGGTGTCACCTCCCAGAGGCAGGGACCAACACCTCACTGTCATCACAGTCCCTCCATTATGTTTGCTGGCAAATATTTATTGGGTATCTCTGGCTGAACCACCCACTCAATTGCATGCTTGAAGGGAAAGGGCAGGAAGGAAATGTGAGATCTGCTGCCACTAGTTACAGTGAAGTCAAACAGGGAGGGTTCAGTGTCCTCATCTTTCTAAAGTCTTTCCCTATAGCTGAGACTCTCCCACTCATGTCTAGAGCTTAAACAAGTTGACTGTCCTTGTACATTTCTTAAACTCTTTTCTATTCAAGAAAAGGTCAGTGTTATGCTTTGGAGCCAACTCCAAGTTCCTGTTCTTCAGCTTGCAATATAACTCTTTCCTTGAAAGTTGTGATATCAGAATCCAAGGTCACCCCATCAGAGGGCTGGGCCACAGTCTTGGCCCAAAATGAAGATTCTCTACTTGTCTTCTCTAAGGCAGTACTTTCTACACAATACATTGCTCGGTCCCCAAGGGTTCCTACACCTGCTAGACAAAGGCACAATCACTGTCCTCCATGAGGAAACAAGGCCTATCCCACTACAAGAGACAATTCCTGGGTCCAACTCAGACCAATACCGACAGTTCCAGATTAACAGCAACATAATGATTATTTAGGATTATGAGAAGGAAAGATTCTGCCCTTTTGGCTCTCTGAGCAGCACCATGGCGGTAGGCAAGAACAAGCGCCTTACGAAAGGCGGCAAAAAAGAGCCAAGAAGAAAGTGGTTGACCCATTTTCTAAAAAAGACTGGTATGAAGTGAAGGCGCCCGCTATGTTCAACATAAGAAATATCGGAAAAACACTCATCACCAGAACTCAAGGAACCAAAATTACATCTGATGGGCTCAAAGGTCGTGTGTTTAAAGTGAGCCTTGCTGATCTGCAGAATGATGAGGTTGCCTTTAGAAAATTCAAGCTAATTACTGAAGATGTTCAGGGCAAAAACTGCCTGACTAACTTCCATGGCATGGACCTCACCCGTGACAAAATGTATTCCATGGTCAAAAAATGGCAGACCATGATCAAAGCTCATGTGGATGTCAAGACTACCGATGGTTATTTACTTTGACTGTTCTGTGTTGGCTTTACTAAAAAACGCAACAATCAGATATAGAAGACCTCTTATGCTCAGCACCAACAGGTCCATCAGATCCAGAAGAAGATGACAGAACTCATGACCCGAGAGGTGCAGACAAATGATTTGAAGGAAGTGGTCAATGAACTGATTCCAGACAGCATAGGGAAAGACATAGAAAAGGCTCACCCTCTATCTACCCTCTTCATGATGCCTTTGTCAGAAAAGTAAAAATGCTGAAGAAGCCCAAGTTTGAATTGGGAAAATTGATGGAGCTTCATGGTGAAGGTAGTAGCTCTGGAAAGAATGCTGGAGATGAGACTGGAGCTAAAGTTGAACGAGCTGATGGATATGAACCACCAGTGCAAGAGTCTGTTTAAGATCCAGATTTTTAATAGTGATAAATAAAAGTCCTATTTGTGGGGAAAAAAAAAAAAGAGAGAGAGAGAGAGAGAGAGAAGGAAAGATTCTTTCAGGTCAGCTTAAGCCTGAAAAATCCTTGGAGACACAAAGCCTACAACTTAGTTATGAAACAATGAAATTATTTTGTCCTGGCAAACAGCCATGAATGCCACTAGTCATTTACTGGTCATCCATCTGAGTCAACTCTGAGAAGCAGCTCTGGGTAGTCATGTGTCTTATCTACTACCAAGGAGTCAGCCAGACCTGCTCCCTCATGGATATGTCAAGACAAAGTGTGTCTCAGGGTAGAAAATTCTTCACTGTTCCAAAAAGTGTATAAAACTATTTTTAGCTAGCTCAGCAGCCAATGACCTCAACTGGGAATATCACTGGCCTTTGCAGTGGGATACAAGTGATACTAGAGGTGTCCTCATCTTTTTCTTCTTCCTGCAGAATAATTATCTTGAAACCGTGCTTATGTTATCTTCTGGAGTGGAAGAATTCATACTTATGAAGGTTTCTCAGACCCTTTCAACAAAATTGTTTTTTGAGTACAAGAAAATACTGTATTATACCAGGGAATAAATGTGCAGACTGATAGTGATCCACCATAGCAACAATTTTTTTCTTGGTAATCTTGTAAGTTATCTTAAAAGTTTATATATTCTAAATTATGTGCGCTCTTTTCAATATAAAATCAACAATATTACAAACTACTTACTATTATTTTGTTTGATGTTCTAGGAAGATGAACTCTCTTATGTTCCATAGATAATCTTGCATGGCTCAAGAAACAAAGGACAGTTTTCATAAAACACTTTGAAAGAGAGACATCATAACTCATAGAATAAACGTTAATTAGTTTGCTGAATTGAAAAGCTATGCTTATAAGGTGCTCCACAGACAAAGGAATAAAATACAAAAGAGAGAGAGAAAATGAAAGGAGGATAATAGATGATTCTTTGTCTCTTTATTCAGATGGAAGAAGAAAATACTGTAGAACTTCTATACTGAACTCCTATTTGAATACCAGGTATGATCTGAAAATCAAGAAGGTGGCTGGTTCTTCAGCTCTTGCAAGTTCAAACTAGACTTTCACACATAATTTTATCTCTTCCTGAGAAAAATAACTATGATCCAGCCTCATGCAACTTGCCCACTGCTCCCACCTGCCAGTGCCTCATTAGCAGACAAATTCATATTCAGCCTTTGAATTCATCACACAAGTCCTGAATGCAATCTTCTTTGATGGTGTGTAAGGCAAGTTGTTATGGTTTATGTCTAGTTGTCCCCCCAAAGCCTCATGCAGTCACTGGGCGGGGACTTCTAGAGTTTGAGACTTGATCCATGATCCCTGGGATTATAGGTTTTAGTACTGATGGGATTATGGGTGGAAGTACTTCTGGGATTATGGGTGTAGCCTAGGGCGGGAGCTAAGGCGGAGAGCCTGAATGTAATATAAAGAGAGACAGAGAGATAGACTGGAGCTCTAGCTGTTGCTGTTGCTCTGCTGCTGTGTTGGTTGGCTACCTCCGCCACCATTTTCTTGCTCTTCCGCCGCCATGAACTGGATGCTCTCTGCTCTGTTCCACTCAGCCTTGGGCCAGCCAAATATGGACTGAGACCTCCACAAACTGTGAGCTAAATAAACCTTTCCTTCCTTCATTTTGAGTGTTGGGTATTTGTTCCAGCAACGAGCAAAAAGTAACTAATGCACAAGTGCTACAACATAGAAGCAGGTCTCTATTAGTCCAAAGGTTCAGGGTGTGGAGGTGGGGATGGAAAATATCCTGGGTGCAAGGTAACTCTAAGTCTAATTGGTATTAACTTGGTCATGGTTATATGGCTCATTAAAATTAATGGATAGGATTTATGTCTTACCACAAGCTCAAACCAAGATAATATACATGGACATGGCATGTAGGCTCAAATAATACAGTGCCAACCATTGTTGGTCCCTATATGATAGCGCCTAAAGTCCCCCTTCTTTCAGGGTCTCCAGCCTTTTCCCCCAAACAAAAGTTCAAAGAGAATTAAAACTATACTCGCCCATGATGTGTGCCCTGGTGGAAATTCCTACTATAATGCCTCAACATTGCTAGAATTTCTCATGGTTAATTTCCTCCTTTCATGCTATCTTAAGTCAGCATCTAGAAGCGTAGCTCAACATGGAGAGTCACTTGGAAATAATTTGATATAGGAGAAAGGAATGGAAGGGGAAGCAGGGTGAGGGTGTAGCCTTAGCTGGAGTCACGCCTCAGTTTGATCCTACAGAGAGCGCTGGGACATGGATTGTACCAGAGTTGGCTCCCTCCCTTTGGAGTCAAAGGGTCCTTTTGTACCCCAGGCATCACTGGCCATAAGCCACCAGCAAGGGCCAGGGAATTGCATAACTTCTCAGGCAATTCTAGGCTGGGCAACTCCCATTTGGCCAAGGGTGATTGTCCAAAGAAAGAGGCAGCTGTAAGCCATTAACAGCCAAACTCATATGTAGTATTGGGATCCAGAACATTTGCCTGATAAAGGGGTGGGGGAATCAACAATAGCATCCCTGTACTAACCATCCTAATTCATCTTGAAAGATATTCCTAAGGGCAGTATTTAGCCCCCTAAGGATCACTTTGAAGCAATGCTACGAGAACAGAATACAATAAAACATTAATTTATAATACATGTTAAGAGCCCACTGTGTGTGAGACACATCTCTCAATACAACATGTTTACACAATAAACCTAAGAGATAGGAACTATCATTTGCCATATATTACCCATGAAATAGTGGAAGTTTGGGGTCATTAAAGAGCTATTAAGCAGCAAGGACCGGGGTAGGAACCATTCTCATGCTGCATTATAATCATCTCTTGCTTGTTGCCAAAGGCTAGGCACCGCGGAGAGAAAAATACGCTCAGAGCTAAGGTGGTAAATCTCATTTATATAAAATACAACACCCAACTAGGTGAAGGGAAAAATATTTTGAATTATGGATAGATTCAAGATGGTTAGTACTCCTTGTGTGTATGTGTGAATTTCAAAATCATATTGCAGATGCATCCACAGAGTTGATGTTCACCATGTGAACTTTCATCATTTTAATCCCATGGAAGTGTAGTTGCATAAGACATGATTCTGTGCCAACTGAAATAATAGCAAACATTCATGCAGCACTTTGTGTGTGCCAGGCACTGCTCTAAAAAGTTTACAATGATCATATCATGTAACACTCAGAACCATGCCATGAAGCTGTCCCATTTTTACATAAGGAAACTGAGGCCCAGATAGACTATTCTGTGCATGAAATGTAGCTAGACACTGTCAGGGTCAGATTTTAGAGTGAGCCACTGGGCTTCAGAATTCACATTCCAGACTTCACACCAATGGTGTTCCTGCAAAAGCCATGGACAGTTGGAGCTTGGATTCAGGTTGGATAAACCAACTATTTCAACTTAGAGATGGGGACATTGAGACCCAGAAAGAGCTGGTGACTTGGCCAAGGTCACATAGACCCCAGATACTTAATACTCCTAATGCTGCTATCCTCATTTTTTGACAAGTATTATGCATCAACCAGAATCAGTACCATTTATTTAATAGGAGTTTAGAAATGTGCTTCAAAATATTTGAAATCTCTTTTCTTTCTATGCAAGGTAGAAGGTAGTTTCAAGATCTCTGGTTTTAGAAGGCTAAAAAGAAACAACACTGCACTGTCTGGCCTCAAGGGAAGCTAACCCCTATTCCTATACTTGGATATGAGTCTCTCAGTCACATATGTCTGCATTACTTGGCTATTGAGATGCTATTCCACTTCCAGCTGCAACCTGAAAACTCCTGTCTGGGAGCACAACTTTTTAGAGAAAAAATAGGAGACAAGAGTCATTATTTATGACACACCTGGTAAATGCCAAATACAGAGCTCACAGCTCTGTATGAGCTATGCAAATTATCCATGGAACAATCACTGGAATCAGAATGTGTCTCCGTTAGTGTTTGATATGAAATATGCCAAAACAAAAAGTAGTGGCTTGATTAAAACACAACAGTTTGCCATTGCTGATCAGTATCTACATCAACTGAGAGGCTCTGCTAAGCCATGTTAGGCTTAAATGAGTTTACAGGCTTCATCCCTGCCCCCGTAGGTGGCTGCTGAGTTGGCTAGGGACTGGCTTATCTAGGATGCACTCAGCTCTGAGGGTTCCCTTTCACTCTGCATCCTACCAGATTATATTCCAGACTTGTTCTCATGGTAGTGGCAGAGGAGACAACATGAAGAACCAGAGATTTTGAGATGCACAGTCCAAATGCCATGTCTTCATTTTCCTCACTAAATCATGTCCCAAGTCTTGCTATACTCAAAAAGAAGGAGACAGATGCCACTTCTCCTGTAGAATGACCTGCAAGCTCACAGCGTTGCCAATGGCAGGGACACAAAACAGTATAGAAAACTGGAGAAATATTTAGAATCAATCAATCACAAATATCTTAAAGTAAAAAGTTTGGATCATGTTGCTGTGTCTAGCAAATGGTCACATATTTAAAATTTATCACAGTAAAAGCTACCTTGCCACTAATCTCCCAAGCCCCCCCCCCATCCTTCTAACACCTGGATCCCACCATTCCTTCCACTTCCTGAAGCAGTTCTGGAAACTTTCTTTGGTGAATGTCTTTAATTGTGCTGCCACACTGCACAGAGTCCTAATTTAGTTCAAAGCACTTATTTTTCAGGATCACTTTGGCTTTGAGGAGAGCCAGAAGACACACAGGGCCATATCCAATGGATAAGGTAGATGAGGATAAACCTAACATTTTCACGACCCTAGCCTTCCTGCTGAGTGGCACTTAGCAGCGGCACTCGCTGTACATTTTTTACCTCAGCTCATAAAAACACATATGAAAAAGATTTCCAGAACTGCTTCAGAAAGTGACAGGAATGAAAGGGTAAATGTGTTTGCAGAAAAGAGGAGGAGTTTGAGAGATTAGTGACATTGTGTCTTACTATAGTAATTATCTTATTTAAACAGACACCATATTTGGTTGCCAACCCTTGTATATTTTCCCTCAAAAGTATGTCTCTCTCACATGTTGAATCTGCTTTTGAAGATATTTGAGTTTCCTTTATTTCACTTACAGAAAATTCAAAACGTGTTATTGTTAAGTTTTTAAATGGAATTCTCAATTTTTCACTTATCCTAGTAAGATCAATAACCACTTAAACCAAGCAAAAGTATTTGCGTTTTTATTCCAAAGAATAGGGTAGCTCTCTGTACCCCCTATGGTATGTGCCATCCCCTGTGTCACTTACTGGTTAATAGAGAGGTAAACAGGAAGCCTTCTTGTTGGTGACAGAGTAGCTCAACAGCTGAGGATTAGCCCCACGGAAAGTCTTGCAACTCCACCCAAAATAGAAACACACCTTTCCTGGTGTTTTGTTTTGCAAACAGAAAGAAAGACCCATTAGAAATGAAACAAAATCCCCAAATCAGAGACTAGACGTAGTTTTTACCATATATATAATTCTAACTGGTTAGCAAGAGCTGTGAAAAGTAAGATGAAAAGGATTCATATTAGGTTTCTGGTATTTTTTAAATAAAAAATAATGATAGAAAAAACAGCATTAGAAATAATACAAAATGTCAATAAGCAAAGTAATAGGAATTCAACAGTGGTTGCTGTATTGCACGATGTTATCTTCAGATTAGTTGGTCAGGTTACCAAATATAAACCTGCAAGATTGGTTTAAAGAAAAAACAAACAATAACAAAAAGATCATAAGAAATTCAAAAGAAAAAGAAAAATTAAGCATTAACTGCTCCTTTCAAAAAATCAGCAGTATAGTTTTTAAAATCATTCTGCAAACATACAGAAATATATCTGGGCATGCAGGCTGGCACAACCATTTTGGAAATCAGTATGACGATTCTTCAAAAAGCTAGGATTGAGGTTCTACTTGGGCCAGCTATTCCCCTCCTAGGTATTTTTCCAAAAGAACTGAAATCATCATACCACAGTGATATATGTACACTCACGTTTATAGCAGCACAACTTATCATAGCTAAATCTTGAAAGCAACTGAAATGCCTATCAACTGAGGAATGGATAAAGAAAGATATGATATTTTTACACAATGGAGTATCATTTACTAAAAAGATAAACTCACGGCTTCTGTAGAGAAGTGGATGCAGCTACAGACTATATTGGTAAGTGAAGTACATCAGATCCACGTGTATAAACATCTTATCATCTCTCTAGTGTGAGAACCTGTAAAAGTAACTAAAACCTAAAGGTACAACAGATAGTGTAAAACAGAAAGACTATTCAAAGGGAAGGGAAAACTGGAATAAAGAAAAGAACAAATGAAAGAAGGAAAAAAGATTTCAGGTTGTTTGGTTTTTTGTTTCCTTTTTCTAACGAAATTGGATTATGAAAATGTTCTAGCAGGTGAAATATAGTTGTGCAGTGACTCATTTCTTCCACTAGTCTGGCTTCACAGGGTGAGCTGACTCTTGTCTCTGTACCCTGTCTCCTGATATATGTTTCTCTCAACTTCTCTGTAGGCTTTTTTGAGAAAGTCAGTAGAGCAGCGTTTTAATTACAAGTGTTCTAGGGACGGTCATAGCTTGAATTTTTAGTTCTCTGCAAATAGGTAGATGACAAATATTTTTTTTGAGAAAGTCAGTAGAGCAGCGTTTTAATTACAAGTGTTCTAGGGACGGTCATAGCTTGAATTTTTAGTTCTCTGCAAATAGGTAGATGACAAATATTCGCAAGGATATCAGCGGATCTATGGGCAGGACAATGGAACTCTATAGTAAAACCATTTACTCGGAGCAAATCTGAACCCAGGAAGAACGGTTAGAACACCCAAAATAACTGAAGAGTATCTCAGCAGAACATAAACTGTCTTTGTTAACACTTGGCTATGTTTACTCATTTCTCAAGAGAGCATCATCAAGCTGCTGAGTCAGAAGAGATCTGAGGCTAGCCCCGGATGGTCAGAATCTGCATTTACCCGTGAAGAAATGCTTCAGACCAAAGTTAATTCTCCTCAACAGTAAAGCAATGGCCAACACCACAAGTTATGATGACATGGCCACAAAACTAGGGCTCAAATTGTGTCTTTGGGTTTTGCCATTGTGCAAGTTTAACATCCCTCTCATGGCCTCAAAAAAGATATAAACGATCAGTCTTAAAGTTTATGGTGAGAACTAAGTGTGCTAACATATAGTGCGTACAGACCAGTAACTGGAACTCAGTCCAGGGTCCTTTAACTGTAGCCATAATTAACAATGACAAACATAATTAGCAAAGCCAATAATGATAATTTTATTTGTGTGTATAGTTGTATATAATAACATAGCAGTAGTGAAGGCAAGTTTATCTGCTACTGTATGTGAAGAATTGTGTTCCATGGTACATGCAAACAACAGAGCAAGACAGGACATAAAGACACATTCCCTACCGTTGAGAAATGCAGACAAGGTGGATACCAAAGAAATACATGAGAACTAAGGTGAACAGTATAAAACATTTTTGAGCTGACATTGAGAATACCAGGATCACTATTCCCATTTCTTGCCCAAAGAACAATTAGTTTCTCAAGCACACTGACAGCTCCCTTCTTAAAGGATAACTGTGTGTAGTAACTTAATCATACAAACTTGTTTCATCTTAATTTTCAATATTTTATCTGGACCTTGAGGGTCAACAAATCACTTTATCCGACAGATGTAAAGAACAAGCCATCTTTAGCTAAAAAGAATGAGGCTGCTACCTATCAACCCAGTGCCCAGCTTTATTTTGAGTGGTACCTTGGGCCCTCGTGAGGCGGAATAAAGTGACAAACAGGCCAAGGCCTGATGCTTTCAAAATTTTCCCCTTGCTGCCAATGCTGCTGAATAATCAGTCTTTCTTTCCATTACTGAGATGTCATTATGCAGGCCAAGCATGTTCTCAGTTGCCCATAGCAGGCTAGAGGCAGGAGGAGACATTGCTCAAAGATAATTCATGTCCTCTTAAATGTCAAATTTTAACTCACGTGCTCCAGCCACAGCCCCACCCAGTCACCAGCTGGGAGATTCATCTGAGCTAGCATCACTGTGAATAGCAGGGAGGGAGAGAGATCATCAAGCCCCACCAAAGAGCAGGAAACAATGACTGCACCATGAAGATGAAGACCTTCGTCAGATCACAGGGCAGCAGTGATTGCAATTAATTGCTGATAAAATATGAAAGAGCTTCCTGTTGCTGGAGGTCAGGAGCTGACATGAAGGACAGTACAACCCTTTCCTGAGAAGCTTGGGAGTGGCATGACTAGGAATTGTGTTTATGAGAAGATAAAATCCTTCATCCGTGCTGTGGGTGTCTGGGAAGAAACAATAATCTAGAGCCATAGAAGACTAAGAGAAAAACTCAAAAGGTGGATTGCTGAGCAATCACGCCAGCCAACGTGGACCCTCCAACAAAAAACTGCAACCAAATGATGATTGCCCCAGGAAGTTAAAAATTAAGTTGATTAGCAAGACAACAAATTCTACAGTTTGCTGTTGGGCTGCTGAAAGAATTCCAAAAGATGAAACAAGGAAATACAGTTAAAGTTAACATGAATGAACTTTTGGAAGTATTTGGCATGTAGCCTTGTGTCATTCATTCCCTTCTAAGATGACATTTAAATTTTCTTGATTCAAATAGGCAGAAAAAGTCAAAAGCAGGTGTTGAATGAATTTTTAGAAAGGGTTTTCAGTGTCCTTGAAGTCTAGAGTATACATTCCCTAGGCTCAGACTGTGTGTACTGATACATTAAGGGTGAGAGGGTCATGAAGGGAGAGGATTTTGTTTCAGCACCTTTACAGTGGTTTACAAAGTGATAAGAAATATACAAAGAGGCTGGGGAGATAGCTCTATGGTCTTTCTGAGAGAAAGAAAGAAAGAAAGAAAGAAAGAAAGAAAGAAAGAAAGAAAGAAAGAAAGAAAGGAGAGAGAGAGAAGAGAAGAGAAAAGAAGAGAAGAGAAGAGAAGAGAAGAAAAAAAGAAAAGAAAAGAAGAGCAAAGAAAAGATGGATGGAGGCAAATTCACTTTTAAAAATTTTTAAATGAAGTTAACAGTGGCACAGCACCTGCCTGACAAGCACCAGACCCTAGGTTTAATTCCTGGTTCCAAAAACTAACTAACTAAATATATGTTAAAACTGAGTTTATGTCGCATCTAGTTTAATATTCATAATTGATTAATAGTTACATAATGATTTCCAAAAATAAATAGTGAGCTAAAAAAACAAGGGTGTCTTATTAAAATACTAATTCCTAGAATTCAAACTATATTAATCAGCTGGACATGTGAAGAAGCTCAGTAACACTAAATATTTTTAGCTTGCCCCCAGGGATTCTAACCAACACCTTTTTATCCAGGTGGTAGTGTTTGGTCTCTCCACAACTCATCTCATAATCAGGTGCTCTGTAGGAAAAAGAGAAGCACACACGTGGGGAAACTCAGCCCAATTCAGCCTCTACCTCTGAGGAGCTCAGCCTCCACACCTGGTCTTCTGGGTACAACCTGTGAAGCCACAGCATCGGTGTCTCCTGGGAGCACGTTAGAAAGGCAGAATTTCAGACCCACCTACCCTGTCAGACCAAGACCTGTGCTAGTAATAGGCTCCGATTGCTCCTGTGTATGAACTGTCAAAGCCAAGTTGCTCAGTTTCTCAGGGGTTCGCTTTGAAACCTTGATCTTGAACAAGGTGAACTCTACCTCCTCTTCCAGCCCTCTTTCGGTCCTGCATGATTACTCTGAGGGTGAAGACACAAAGGAAATACAATAGAAAGCTCTGAGTAGGATGTCAGAATAGACTTACAGATTAGATTCGCACACATTTATAGAAACCACATCTGAAATACAATCCAAGCCCCACAACATCCACACCCTCTTATGAGACCAAGAGCTCCTGCTCAAGCAGGAGAGGTCCCTTCCTGAAGAAAGGAAATGGAGAAGGTGAAAAGGGTTGTGGACAGCCCGGAGTTCCAGGGCAAAACCAGGAGAAAGTGAAGACTAGGACCCAGATGTCTGCACCCCCATCCCGGGACCACCATGTCTTGTTGTCTCAGCTGCATCAGGAAAAATTAAGAAAATAGAACAGGATATAACAAAGAAAACAGGTGTTCACAGGGGCGGCATGTAGGCTCCTCTCCTCAGTCCCATTCTGGAGCCCCTTCTGTGCTTGGATTATGCCTTTATTGTTAACCAAATTTACATGATAGAAATTTAGCAAGAGGGGCTCCACAGTTTGATAGCCATCATGACACTTCCCTCTTACCATCCCCGTTGGGTCTCTTTAGGTGGAACAATGTCAAAGGAAGCTCTGTTAGCTCCTAAGAGTCGTCCATGGATCAAAACTGGCACTGTACTTTTTCTGACTCCAAAGTGACAGCTTTCTGTCACTTACCCTCCCATAGTACTCTAAATGCATTCCTTAATGGTAAGATTTCAAGAATGCAGATTCTTATAGCTGGAGCAATAGACCAAGAGGATAGCTAACATTATTTGTGCAATCTTTAGAGATACTGTGTATACTTGGGGAAAAGTTGTTGCAGACATTGCAAATATGAGCATATCTATATTCTTTTTTCTCAGTTTTCTGCAGGTTATTATCCATATTTATAGCTATCACTGGGCCAGCAAGTCATGCTGGGGTTCCAACCTTGGCACCACAAGCCATGCCACCCCACCTCCAGACATGCTGAGCCAACCACTGAGACTGGGCATGGTGACACACATCTGGAATCCCAGCCCTGAGGAGGCTGAAAACAGGTTGATCACTCTGAGTCCTAACTATATAGTGAGACCCTGTACCAAACACATTAAAAAATCTCTGGTACCATATTTATAGCTATCCTTCTCTGTTGCTTGTTTCACTTAATATATTTTAAACTTTCTTCCATGGCATAATAAGTAATTTTTATGTATTTATAATTACATAAATTGCATAGTTTTTCACTACAAATGTACTTTATAAATTATATATCATTATTTTATATATAAATTATATATATTATTATAATTGTACAAATTATATCTCACAGCTCTGACATAGTCCTTTGCTGGTAGACATTTTGCGCATCAATGTGTTGTCAACTAATAGATCCCCTACTTAACAGGTGCAAGACTCCGAGTTTATCTCCAGCACTACCAAGTATCTGTATGTATTAGGAATGCTTTTACGTGATGAATATATATGAATATCTTGGGACATTTGTTAGCTTATATTTGTGTAAGGTAGACTGAGTCTTTGGATGTGAAATGATTAGCTAAAAAAAAAAAAAAAAAAAAAATACTTATGTCAGCAAATCACTTTTTTCTACCCAGGGCATGAAAAGAAATGTCTCCAACTCAGGCAGACCATGTAGTCTCTGGAGCACATTCTCAAATCTGCCACCGTGGCACAGAATCAGTCCTAGACATTCGTATGGGAATAAGCAAGACTTTGCTCAAGTGAATCTTTAAGGACATGAGATTTCAATTCTGTATAGTTTACATGTGAGGGCCAGCCAGATAGCTTAGAGGACTAAAGTGACTGCTTAGGCAGACCCAGGGATGGGGTTCAATCGCCGGTGTGCAATACCAACCCCACCCCCAGGGACGTGCTGAGACGGAGATTGATACTGGGCTTGGTGGCCTGTGCCTATAATTCCAGCACTTGGGAGGCTGAAAATAGGTCACTACAGATCAGAACTATAGTGAGACTCTATAAACATTGTATTAAATGCATTTAAATGCATTAAATGCATTTAAAAAATAGCAGTAATATTAACGGTTTACATATCCCAAGATACTTTTTTACTTTATGAAATTTATTTTATTGTAAATAATTACAATGTCGATATAAATATATATGTAGTGAAATTATTAGTACAGTAAAAAAGTATCTCTATTACCTTCCACAACTACATGTGTGTGTATGTGTGTGTGTAGTAAGAATACCTAAAATCGACAATCAGCAAGTTTTTAGCAGATAATATTACTTTCACGGTCTCTGCAATTTAAGTGTTTCTTAGCTCATAGGTAGTACAAAAGCATAATCATTTGGCTCAGGAGCCATGCTTTTCTGACTTCTGCCATTTACCCTCCACTGTCTTCGTATATAATTGGTTTATGTTCACAAAATTGCCAACATGAGACGCTATCAAACATTTGAAACTTTGCCAATCATATAGGTAAAACTGCATCTCAGCTGAGGTTCACTTATACTTCTCCTTTTATCAGCTTTTCCTGTGGGTTTTCTTTTATGTAAACTTAGCTTTGGCTCTGCTTCTCTGGTGCTGATCTTGTCCTTATAAATCTGTGTAGCTTCTTAAAAACTTCTAATAAAATTGCAAACATTTTTCCCAGCTTGTCATTGATCTTTGGACTTTGATGTTGGTAGTTTTCACCCAGTGCAGACTCTACCTTTCAATCAATCTTCTGTTTTATGATTTTTAGTTTCTGTTACTGTTGATAAGATTTCCTTGTCTGTAATTACAAAATAACTTCCACATTTTCTTGTTTTCTGTGGTTTCTTTTCTTAACATTAAATACTGTATTCATGTAGAACTTGTCATACCTATAAGATGCAAGGTGTTATTTAGATATCCTAACTTCATTCATTGAAATATATTTCTTCACTGACTTCAGATGCAGTCTTTGTTTTATATTAAATTTATTTATTTGGGTCTATTTCTGAACTTCCTATTCTGTCCCAGTGACTTTTATTTACTCTTATACCAGCGTCAGCCTGCATGAATTAAATTGTTTAAAAAGTTCATAATAGGTAGTGTCCCCTCTTGTCCTCCTTCACTATGTTAACAGCTGCTCTTCTTTGCTTTTCTACATAAATCTTAAAATTAGTTGAATCACCATTGGGGCCGCATAAAATGTACAAATGAAAGGAGAGCTGGAGTCCTTGTTGTGTTCTCTTCCTATCCACGAACATTCTGTATTATTCGCCTTTTTGTTATTATACGTGAAGTAGGCTACCTCTATAGGGAAAGGGAGCTTCTTTTATCTCAGAGTTTTGAAGGTTTTGGGGCACAGCCCTAGCATCAGCTCTGTTCTGGCAGAGTCCCAAGAGCATGTAACATCATAATGACAAGAAGCAAGGACAGCCAGTGTCTATGTCTGTCCCTCTAACCTCTGTCTTTCTCCTTATTAAAATCACCACTACTCAGTAATGAGGGCTCTGCCCTCATGACTTTATTAAAGCCTAACCATTTCCAAGACAGTCACCTTTGAACACCTTGGTTAAATATCGTTTCACTCCTTTCACACCATTAATAGGTGACTTTAAGAATGAACCTTATACTTATTTTGGGAGTGGAGAAACAAACACTGTTCAAACCATAGCAATATAGTCTTATCTTTATTTATTAATTTTGTTTGAAATAGGATATCACTAAGTAGTGCAGGCTGGCCTCATAGTGATCCTCCTGCCTCAGGCTCCTGGGTGCTGGGAATACAGGCATGTGCCACCACGTCCAGCTTCTTAGCAATATATTTTTAATTTCAAGTCACCTTTATATATTTATTCAAAGAGCACATGTGATTCCACTAAAAAAAAATCTTTATCTATGTCAACCTTTTTTTACTCTTTTTGAGATAGAGTTTCACTAGGCAGTTCAGGCTGGCCTTAAACTCACTTTGTAGTGCAGGCTGGTCTGGAACTCACAGCAATCCTCCTGTCTCAGCTGCCTCAAGAGCATATGGTGCTGGAATTACTGCATTGCAATACCATGCCTGACCTGGACATATTTTTAAAAAGGAAATACGATCTAATTGGCAGTGAAAGTACCAGTTAGATTACAAAGAGAAGATTGAGGGAATTTTGATCCCTCTCTATGTGTTTTGTCTGTTCCTCATGTGGAATAATATATTAATCCAACATAACAAGTGTCTTTTATTATTTTTTAAATTTCATTTTAAAGAGTAAATACAAAAGCAGAAATAGTAACAAACAACAATACATATCATACAGAATTTGAAAACAAGAATAAAAATTTAACAGTGGATATTGTATTACATATTTTCATTGTCAAATCTGTGGCTCAGATTAATAGCTACAGGTATACAAGCTATTCTTGTTTTGAAAAATCTACAACATATGTATTGTTGGATGTTACCCTGTTTCTGTCTTTGTTTCTGATTTTTGTTCTTGCTTTTGTTATTACTCTTCAAAATAAGATAAAATGTGAAAATATTTTAGCCTAACAGTTGTGAATGGAAAAGCAAAACCCATCAAAACCATCTTTCATGATTTTTTTCAATTCATGATTCCGGGAAAGCATATGGAAAACAAAACGTTGGTTGGGTATACCTTCCTAATTTCTTTTCTTTACTAACTGGGAAAACTCCCAGGTGCACTTTAAAAGACTAAGCTTTGATAAGGTAAAAAGAATGTTTTCTTTAAGCACTTAAGCTTTCTCCTTAATGATCTTTCTCCCCCGGACCACAGTTCAACCAGCATAAAATGTTGCTACTGATGGACTTGAAAACCAAATGAGTCAAATCATCACCGGAATCTCTATTTCCTATCTATCTGTGGCAATGTTGTGTGTTGTGGAAGGCAATGGAATGGGTGTGAGGTGGGTGAGAGTGGAGTGGGTGTATATTTTGTTTGCTGAATGATATCAAGGCTAAATCATCTTTCCTTGTAAAAAAAAAAAAAAAAAAAAAGAAAGAAAAGAAAGAAAGAAAATCAATGCTGAGATCAGTTTGCCAACACATATTCTTCACTGAAAGTCCAAGGTTCATTCTAGAATCATTGCTCAGGGTTCTTCAAATCTGAGCCATTTTTATATTTCTTAATCTGCCTAACTGTGCTGAAAACTCTTTGGACTGGAAGCTAAAAAAAAAAAAAAAAAATCCACCTAGGTGGAGTCCTGTTATAACTGGAACTCTCCTCAGTGCTTTGATTTACAATCCAAACTGTACAGCTATCCTTCCAAAGTTCTGTGTCAGAGTGCACATATTAATGCATGAGGGGAATAGAAAGAAGTGAGCAAGGGCAAGCCAAGGACATTTTCAATACCCTAGTACCTTGTCCTTCATAAGAAGCATCTGGAACAAGGACTTCAACTTCCGGGCTAGCCACACTGATGTGTCAGGACCAACCCTCCGTACTGCAAATGCTTGCAGCTTCACCTGATAGATATTACTTTTTCTGAGACAAAAGTGGTAGGGAGTTACATGCCCTCAGAGCAGCCCTCCAGCCCTCCCTAATGGTCAATGAGAGTTGGTAAACACCTCAACTGGTCTCATTCCTCAAGCAGGAGTAATATAGTGCATTCTTTACACTGATTTTAACAGTGAGAATAAACTCCATGTTCCCAGATGGACAAATAGGTTGATACCGCTTCTCTTGCTGTCTTTATGTGCCTTCCTGTCTGGCTGTTCTACCCTTATGCTGGAGTTTTCACACATCCCATTCCACTCAAGCCACTTTTCCTGGACTCCTTGTATCAGAGTCCTTATCTAGGAAAAGCTCAACTAAGTCAGCATAACTGGGTACGGTGCTGTGTCCACAAAGTACTCCTAAAAATTTTAGCCAGAAAATGGACAAAAGAGAAAATTTTCGTATAAATTTATTATAGAGCTGAGAAAAGAATGCAGTCTTTGGGGGCAGACTCACCCTCCCTGTGCTCCTCCGGGTCCTGACACTCTTTTCTCTCACCTTATTGTTCACTTGTCCTTTGGTCAAGGCATCCATCGTGGTTGGCTGCTTGATTTTAGGTGTTATAGACATCCACACCTCTATCAACCCACTTTTGTCACCCCGAATGACCTCTCTGTACCTACAACTGCCTAGACTGCACAGGTTCCTGAGGACCTGTCTCAGACTTTGCCTCTTTTGTGCTGTGCCTTGCATGGTAAGAGAAGCACAGTACTTGTAGCCTTTATTTCACAGTTCACTTAATCACAGACTCTTGTGCAGTCTCTGACTACCACACATGTGGCAGTCTCATCTCTCTAATTAAATTTGCCTTTCCTTGGGAATAATAATAACATCTTATACCTCTGCAGCCCTTGCAAGGCCTAAGCTAATGTGACATACACGATTATTTGTCCATGTGTGATTATGCTTTTAAATTATAAAATACAAGATGCACATGGCCAATAGTAATGAATCATCTTTAGTGGTTTTTAGAAAGGGCTGTTTTTTTTCTGTCTTGCAAACTGCCTAGCATCAGACAGTTATCCGAAGCATTCTTCTTTGTGATCTTTTCCAGAGATACACAAAAAGCAACCGGCCACAGCAATACCTTGGTTTATACACAGAAATTCCCCTCACAGGTTTAAAGGCATAATAAAAGATAATGCTTCTCACTCATAAATAAAAGGTACTTAAATGTAATTTTGACAAAATGTGTCTCAGGAGTGACTGAAGTCTTTTTCTTTCTGCTATGTTTGCTACCATTATAAATAAATGATCATAAAAGAATCAAAAGAGGAAACCTTTTAAAGGCTTACTCCAGGGCCTGATACCCTCCCCCACTTTATTTTTCTTAGCCCTAACGTTGAAGGAAAACAAACACTTAGCAATGTGTTCATGGTGTTTAGCTCCTCATCTGCCATGGAAGGGTGACAGTGTGCCAAACCCTTGGACAGTTCCCTCAAGCACGAAGTGAACTGAGGTCAACACCATCAGCCACCATACTCATGACTTGGGGATTAGGGAAAGGTACAGGATCCTTCTTTTTTTTTTTTTTTTTTTCCCCAACATGACTTTAATCTGGCCCATTATAGCATAGCACCTTAAGTAGATTCCCCGATGCCCACTGTAAATTAGATCACCTCCACTAGCTTGCCACAGTATGAGGATTTTGACGCCCCTCTAGGACCAGCCTCATTGTATACAGTCAAAAAAAGAAGCAGAATGTGCTCTTGATTCTGCAGCTCCAGGAAGGAAGAGGTTATAGGAAAGCTCCTAGCTGTGGAGTGGGAGCCATACCTATACCACCCCTCTGTCAACAAGGTGCATCTGGGCAGAGCTCCAAGCAGGGTTCCACCACCAGGCCTGCTATCTCCCTGAAGTCATCTCTCCCTTTGGTAAAGCTCAGCCACCTCATTCAGGTAAGAGGTTCCTGAAAGATCCCAAGAGAACAAATGAGCATTTCCTGCCATGTTTCTATCTCCCATCCAGGCAATGAAGTGCAGAGAGGAAGTCCAGTCTAATTTCTCCTCGCTTTTCTTCAAGTCATAGCATTTCAGGCCCCTGTGCTGGGGCACATGCCCAGTCCATGCGATAGAATTCTTAATGACACCTCAGTTTATCAGCATCTCCACAGACTCTTACTATCCAGTGTAGTTGAAACCTCCCATACGCTCCACAATGGACCTTTTCTGAGGACTAGAACAAAATGCAGTGAGAGAACAGAACCCAAAATTCTTTCCAACCAAGTTCAGCTCCTTAGGAAAGAACTTACAGTCATGGAGTGAACGTGGAACCAGTTCCTATTTTTGCTAAAAAGCCTCTTTAAAGAATTGTAAAAAGATAAAACTAAGGTTTCATTTGCAATCATCCCTCTCACATGTATTTTAATCAAACTCACACTCACATACATGATTTTAATTCCCGAAAGAACAGGCAGAATGGCTTAGCAGCTAGCGATGCTTTTTCCAGATGCCTGAATTTGAATCCTGACTTAAAAACATGCATCAAGTCCTGGCTTTGTGATATTGAGCAAGCTACCTACCCCTCCTCCATGCCATTCTCCTGTCTGTACAACATGAGTAGTCCTTGCTGGCAACTTATGAATACACACAGTCTCTCTCACACACATACACATGCACACACATATCACATCCGAAACTATGTCTAGTATGTAGTAAGTACTAAGTAGATTTTTTTTCCAATATTAGAGCTATGAAAATGTTTGCTATAACCAGCTCCTTATGTGAGGAGGTTAGGCACCACCTTAGCTTGAGTTTCTTCTTGAACAGGCCATATAATAAAAAGCATTTTATATGTGCACTGAAGTACCAGTGGAAGCAGGAAAGGAAACGCAGCAATTATGGCTGCATTCATGAACAGTTTACTGCTGCAGGTAACTGGGCACAGGACTCCTAGGAGTTGCTAAGTGACTGAAAAATGTGTCAAACTTGTCATATTTGCCCCTCAGAAAGCAATGCAGCTGGAGAATTTATCCACCAACTCCATCTTTCACTGTGAGAGGTGCTTTTAGGGCAATAACTCCAGCAATGACTTCTAGACCACCCTGTGAAAAGAAGGGACATCATTCTAGGACCATGAGCACGGAGGCTTCAACATGCAGGAAGCCGACATTAGCATGTACTAAACTCACATGCAAGTGGTCTCCTTATGTGGCCTGAGTAAAACAAGCAAGTCAGCAAGACCAGTGTACACAGGTATACATACAATTTAACTCTTTGGTCTCTTTAACCATCTCATTCATTCAGACAGAGCCAAAGGCAAATGACCCTAGCCAGGTAGGATACATCTTGAATTCTTGCAAAGAACTGTGTTGTCTTTTCTGACAACTCATTGCAAAGTTTATCACACATGATAAAGTCTCTACCAACTCCTCCAATTTCTTTTAAAGAGCATTTGCTTTCTATATTGCTTTCCAGCTTGGAGAAAGAAATAGTAAGGTTGATTATGTGTTATCATTAATAAAATACGTTTTTAAAAAATTTTAAAGGCTTTGATGCTATTTTAAATTCTGCCAGTGGGCTGGGGAGGTAACTCAGTAGAATAAGTGCTTGCCTGGCAGACACAATGACCTGAGTTCAATCCCCGGTCCCACAAAATAATAAAGAATTATAAATAAATAAATAAATACATAAATACATAAATAAATTCTGTCAGGTATGTGACAAGAGGTAACTCACAGATCTGAAATTTTCTACTTTAAAAGTGTAATAACAAACTTGAAAAATGCCTTTATATAGGTTGACATCTCAGAATAGAAGTACCCTACACATACACTTCATGGGTCACATTTTTGGAAAATAATTTAAAGATTTTTAGAGAACTATCTTTGATAGCTAGTTTACACTTAAAAACCAGAATGCACACCTGAGTTCCTCAAGGCAAGAATATAACCAAACTGAATTTTTGGCAAATGTCTTCCCTCTACTCTTCTCCATATCTTCAGAGAAAGGTTTCATTCATCTTATTTCCTTTTTTTCTGAAAGAAAAAAATAATCTGAGATTAGTTCATAGACCAAGAACTTTCATCTACCACCCATTTCTAAATAAAGAAGAAAAGAATACCACTGCAAAAATCAAACTAATCATAACCACTTTCTTTGACTTCTAGCCAAACCTTCTTGATGCCAACAAGATACGCCAAGTGACAAGGAGATGGCATATAATCTGGCTTTTATTTACAAAGTGGCTTAAGCCCATTTGTAAACAGGCATCTTTACATCTTTACACATGCAAGGCTCACTTTCTCTATATTTGGGCAGAGCCCACTAGAATCACTAAAAACCACTCCTGCTGATGATGAACTGTGATGTAGACCAGAGTCTTCATGAAGGTAACTGAGGCCAGAGATCGGGGATGAAACTGCACTGTATTATTTCATTTTTCAAACTTACACATTCCCATACACCACTTTCATTGGGTATGATTTATGTTCAGTTGATTCTGCTACAAGCCTGGAATGTTTACACAAAGGCTTAATAGACATTTACTTTGGAAGTTACATTGTGAGATAGAATCAAGGAATTGGCCCATTGCCGAAGTCAGAAGGGGAGGCCACCTGGAAGTTAATGATCACTTTGCAAAGACCAGAGGTATGTAACAGAAGGTTCCAGGAGAACAAGGACTTCATATAATAACCACACTGCACTGAGACATATACCTTTGGAATGACTGAGAAGCAACCTATGTTTAATCCAGACATCCACAGACAGCATTGTCCAGGGTACAATTACTCAATACCTTAATACTCTAATTTCATATTGTACTTGATGCAGTTTAGATCTGCCTTCATATGATATCTAACAGTGGTGTCCATTAAGATTCCTGTAATACCATAAACCAGATAGTCTGCCTGAAATATGTCGTACTTCATCTGTGCTGAGCTTACTTTTGAGGCATATATATATATATATATATATATATATATATATATATATATCCATCCATCCCAGGGCCAGTAACTCCCTTAGCTACATAATGTGGGAATGGCAAAAGCCAGTCTTTGCAGCAGTTCTATCACTATTCCACAGATGTTTAATTAAGCTACTAGTTTTCTTTATGTTTTCACAAAACTCAGAAATATTTATAAGGTCACATTAATATCATGGAGCCTAACACAATAAATGGTAACAATGAATGTAACTTCCTTGAGATTATAGCCTAAATTGGGTATAACTTGCTTTTATATTAAGGGAAAGTATTCTTTTAAAGGAAATCCCTAAAAGAGGCAGGACATAAGCACATAAGCAAGTTACAACCTTCCACACAGCATGGAATGAAGAGGAGATAATTCTTTCAAAATAACTGTTCAAAGAAATCCTCCACAATAAGATGATACTTGATAGCACCTAAAGAAGATGAAAGGGTTGCCATACAGGTGTCTTGGCGACTTTTCTTTCATTGCTGAGTCAAAAGAGCTGACACCCAAATTAAAGAGGGAAAGGTTTATTTAGCTCACAGTTTATGGAGGCTTCAGTCCATACTTGGATGCCCCCAAGGTAGCGTAGCTGATAGCAGAGGGCAACAGTTCATGGTGGTAGAAAACACAAAAACAGAAAGAGCGAAAAGGAAGAAGCAGCAAGAGCAAGCCTCTTTCCCTCCCTTATACTGTATGCAAGCAACTGCCCCAGGGAAGGTCTAGGGAAGGCATAGTACTCACTCGCACAATCCCAGAATTGGGCCATGAATCAATCAAAAACTCTAGAAGCCAGCTCCATGATTGCATGAGGGTTTGGGGGAACATCTAGACGTAAACCATAACAAGATAACTTGGGGGATACCACGTCACAGACAGCAAAGAAAACCAAAGTTCTTGAGGTACCAATGTGTTTAGCTCAGCTTACAGAAGTGCAAGAAGTCCAATTTGGCTAGAGCAGAGTGAGCAAGGGAGAATCTAGGATGCAAATCACAGAAGGTAGGTGTAGAAGTTTTGGCCATTCAGGGTCATGTAAGCCACAGTAAAGGATTTGGTTTTGACTTAATATGATGAGATGCCACTGAAAGATTGAATAGATCAGTGACATGGTCCCGACTATGTTTTGAAAAGGACCACTCTGGTGTCTTGGTGCAGAGAAGGTTAGTGGACACCAAGTGTGAAGCAGAGACAACGGGCCTTGAGGATGGTGATGGGCACAGTGAGAAGTGGTTGGGCCCAGAATATATTGCAGAAGTGGCTTCCATGGGATGTGCTGGTGATGTGATATAAGATGAAAGAGAAGGAGAAGTGAGATTTAGCTCCACATTTTGTGATTGAACACCTGGAAGGATGGAGCTGCTACAAAGGAGATGTGAAGGACTAGGATTAGAACAAGTCGTGAGATCAGGTTGGCTGCCTCCACACTGAGTGTGAGATGCCCAACAAATATCCAAGTGGGGATGCTGTGAAATACAGGAATTATATAAATTGGAAGTTTAAGTGAGCTATCTGAGCTGAAGATATAAATTTAAGATCAAAAGTTTATAAAGGCTACTTAGAGCTGTAAGCCAAATGACAGCACTCAGGGCATGAGTCCAGATGGAGAGGAGGAGCCACAATGAGAACTGAGGCCAGAGAAAGCCCAACGTTTGGAGGCCAAGTGGAGAATGAGCCAACAGCAGAACACCTTGAAAGAGAAGACAGAGAAGAAGGAAGAGAATAAAGACAGGGTAATGTTCAGGATGACTAATGAAATACTTTTATACAGTAGGGCACCAAGAGAAATAAGTACATATGTCCACCAGAAAACATATGCAAGATACTTTATAACAGGTTTAAAAGATGTCCATGTCCCAAATACCTATTACTAGGAAAATGAATAAACAAATTTATCTAATTCAATAAATGATTACTACTCAACAAAGCAGAAGAATGAACTACGGCTACCCACAATAGCACAAAAGAGTCTCCTGAGTTAATGATGGACAAAATAAAGTGGATGTAAAAGAGAATGAATTCTGATTTCATGCAAGGAAAGACAAAAGTATCACAGGGAGAGAAGTTAGACGATGGTTGCCTCTGGTCTGAGAAGTCCAAGTGGCTTTCTGAAGGAACAGACATGTTCTACATCTGGATCCAGGTAGAGGTTATACAGACAGAAACATGCAGAAATCCAGTGAGTTATAGTATTAAAATGGGTGCATTTCATTGTGTATAAATGATGCTTCAATAGTAAAGAGAGAATGACATGATAGTGATGTCATGTGCTACAGAAAGTGCTAGACTAGAATAAACAGTATTAACCCTTAAAGAGTTCGTTTCTTTGTCTGAAAACAGGAAATGCATAGATTTCTGTTATATCGTTTTGACTTTTCATGCCTCTTCATCCAGAATTATTTTTCAGTACTGAGGATTGAACCCAAGGCCCTGCACTGAGATACATTCATAGCCTTTGCATATTTTTATTTTGAAACAGGGCTTCACTACGTTGCTCCTCATAGGCTCAGAGTTTCACCTCTCCATGATGGGATTCCCCCTCCTACAGATCTCCCTTTCTTTACCTGGGCTTCATTATTCCTTCTGGCTTTGCAAGGTTGTTCCCATTTGAGCTTAGTAGGTTTCTAGTATTGAGGCCCATGGTCATAGAAATGTCTGGTTTATCCTTCTTTATGGTTCAGTAGTATTCCATTGTATAAAAACACCTTAAAGCCATACTCTTAAGAAAGAAATCAGACAAATGCATGTACATATCATATTGTCGCTCTTGTGTGAGACACTGAAAGTGTAAACAAGAACCAAAATATATAATAGATATGATGAACTAGAAAGAAATTGTTCCAGTGAGAGGGGTGACTAGAAAAGAGGGAGGGAGAAAGGAAGGTAGGGAAATGTAAAAGGGATAAAATAGAAACAGAGATTTTTGTAAGTGAGGAAAGGAAGAAAGTTTCAAGGGAAAGAAGGGGACTGGGAGGAAAAGAAGAGTTGGGAAATACCACGCCATGCAGCTTCCCTATGATGAATGTGGCCATCGTGTAGAGCCGACTTGTAAAGGGAAACTTAGTTTAAAAAAATAAAAGCATGACCTTGTTTCAGTTTCAGATCCCCGCTGCCTCCTTGACACTCTGGTGGGACACAACCCCGATGTGCTTCTCCAGGTAGCTGCAAAAGTGTTTTGCTTATAGTGGATCCTTCCCTCACTCCTAAGTCTTTCAAGTTAGATAGGGTTTATAGGCTGCTAAGCACGGAATTCAGGACTTCATAGTAGGAGCTTTGCATTCCACACAGCTCAGAGCAGAGAGGGAGGCAGGGTGTCTACAATGAATCAAGCCACAAAGCGAACACATATTTACTCCTAGTTGGGTACTACCCAGTACTTAATGGAGCTCTTTTCCTTTGATAAGATGCCCCTAACTCGGACAGCTGCTTCAGCTGCCAGCCTATTGTTTTCAAAGAATCAAGAAGAGACAAGCCCCATAGAAAGTTCTGGAAGAATTGACTTTGAGGCAATAAATAAAAAATGCCTTAGGAGCTAACAGGTGACCCATACAGGCACATAGCTCCCAGTGTGATTCCTGTTTAGTTCTTCCCAGCTCACCAGGCCACTCACAGCCCCCTCTCCACGGGGTCATAGGGCAGCAGAAGACAATGGTGGAATAAATCATCCATCGATAACAAAGTCTCTTTAGCTTCTCTGTCACGGATGCCTCGATAGCAGGCACCTTTCATGATCATTTTGACTTTGGGGAAGAGCCAGAAATCCAGTTCCAGATCCACTGAATAAGTGGATGAGAACGTGCCATCACATTCTCAACGAAATGGATGATACTCAGCAAAAGAATTCACTGATTTTTTTCTTTGTCACACATCATAAAGACACCCGAAAGAGGACTTCCAGAACTGCTTCAGGAAATGCCAGAAATGATGGGATGCATGTTCAGAGGAAGGGGGAGTGTTCTGAGGAGGATTAATGGAAATGTGTATTTTACTATAATCATCTTTTTTAATTTAATCATTCACCACATAGCTTAATACCCCATATGTTGGGTTGATACAGCCTTTTCATGAAGAAAACTAAAAAAGATACTGATGGGGTTTAGACCATACATCCCAAAGAATGCCCAGTAATGAGAGGCAAAAGGTTGGCACAATCTGGTGTGGCTCCTGTAACCTACATCACTGCCCCTTAAATGCTCCCAGGGCCAGCTTCCAGGGTATGTAACTTGAGCATCCACACAAGCACTGTGCTGAGAAAGGTCCTCTGCTTGGTTTCAGGCTGTGCTATCACTGAAATCAGTTGTTTTTAAACAAAGCCCTCCCAGTCCCCTTTTGCCCATTTGGGCTCTACAAATGATGGAACTGATCCTGAATTTTTGTCACCTTAGGTATTCACAACCATCGCTGGTTATTTTAAAACACTATCTTGAGACTTCTCTGCAGTAGGTCGATGCTAACAAACTGAGAAACACGGGCCCACATCCAGTCTGCAGAGATCACTGTTTCCATGGTGCATTTGGAGAGAGATCTGTCAGCTGGATTTCCAGACTGAGATGTTTTTCCCCAATCCTGAAAGAAACAAGGAATTCTCACCATGATGAAGGTCAAGATCATGGATAGGAATGTATTGAGAAGTGAGACATCGAATAAAACGTTCATCCCTGGTGTGGAGACGACATGAAACATGTACTTAAGGCTATGGAAACATCCAATTGGTCATATTTCCAAATGGTGGGCACACACATATAACCTGAAAAGTCCCCAGTCCATCATTTCTTGGAGAAAAGACGTAACAACACAGCTGGCCTAGGTTACAAATCAACTTCTGGCCTTCAAATAATAAGGCAAAAGAGGGGGAATCTCAATAATCACTAAATAATAACTGCTTCTCCTCACTCCTCCAAATAACTAAGAAATTTTCCAGAGAGTCCGGTTGGATCCCCCTTTGGCCCTCAAACTTCTGTGTCCCCAGATCAAGCCCTTTGAAACTCTCCTCTACAGAGCAGTCTCCCTCCACTATGGAAACCAATTCAGAATTGCCCCCTCCTTCCAGAACTGTCCACACACCCCGGCCCTTGTTGGCATCAATCACAGAGGAGCAGAAGCAGGCAGAGAGAGCAGACAGGGGGCGTGGGCATCAGAGCTCGGCCTTTCATCACACCCATGCACTGACTCCCCACCCCCACCCCAGATTTCACCCAGCAGCAGGCCTTCTCCCTTCCCCAAATCCCGCATCCTCCTCCAACTCTTTTTCTTCCCTGGCCCCTCCACTCGCAAGGATGACCTTTCCACCTACTTCCCTGGGAAAATTGAGAACATCTGATGAGAACTCCCACAAGTTTCCTCCCAAGCTCCTTAAGTTTTCTTTGGATCATCCCCTAAACTTTTTTCCTTCCCGCCCATCTTGGAAGAAATGTTCCTCCCTGCCACATGGACAGGTTAACCCTTCCCCGGCCTCCCACCAGCCAGGCCTCCCTTGATGACCAGGATCCCCGTTTCCTCTCCCCACTAATGACCTGATCAGCTCTTCCACCCTGCCTCAAATCTCCTCATCCAAAATTCAACACACTCTCATCATCCTTCTTCAACCATTCTCCAGTCCAGCATTCCCTTGTCTACCCACCTCCCTCCTAGTCTCTTATTTCCTCTTCTCTCCTTGGAACTGGACAGAGCAGGGTGAGACCTGAACATAATCCAGCATGTCAAGCCAACTGATGCCTAATCTTCAGTCTCAGCCCCCTTGGTTCTTCTCTTCCCTCTTATTAAACTGTCTTTTCTGTTGTTATCCTTTTGAAGTTGGATTCTGTGATGTCTCTAGTTTCGTTCTCTTTCCTCAGGATTGCCTTGGCTAGTCAAGATTTCTTGTGGTTCCATATGCCTGTTAGAACTTTTGTTTTGAGACAGGGTCTTTCTGCGTTGCCCAAGAGAGAAACAAACTTGTGATCTTCCATCCTGGCTTTCAGATAGCTGGGATTATAAGTACATAAGTACACACCATAGCACCCAACTCAGAGTCATATATATATATATATATATATATATATATATATATATATATATAGAGAGAGAGAGAGAGAGAGAGAGAGAGAGGAATTTTGACTGGAATCACAATAAATCTGTAGATCACAGCTGGTAGTACATATATTTGAACAGTATTAATTCTTCCAATCCATGAGTACAGAAAGTCTTTTTTTTTTTTTTTTTAGTTGCTTTCATTGTTTTCAGTAAACAGACATTTCACATTGGCCAGAGGAATAGAATAGGGAATTCAAAAATGAACTCACATATTTATATGCAGTTCATTCTCAGCAAGGTACTTAAAAGAGGGATAGTGTATTCAATGAAAAGTCTTGGGAAAAGCAACCAAGCTCTTGTAGGAAATGACATTGGATCCTAATACTGTGACAAAGATCAGCTCTAACTGAAATTATCTTTCCAGAGGCCAACCAGATCCAAAGTCCAAGACTGGCAGCCACCCTGCTGTGTTACCAGATGAAATTGCACTTCTCAAGTTGAGGCCTTCACTTCCTTATCTCCTGCGATGCTGGTTTCCCTCCAGCTTCTCCTGCTGCTCCATTTCTCGCGTCCTTCAGTGTTTCCCTGTTCTCTTTTAGTGGAGGTTACTCCCCAAAGACCGCTCCCACCTGTTCTGGGCTCGCCGCACGAGCTCTAGCTACAAGGCTTTTCCTTGCCTCCTATGCTCAGTGTATGTTTCCCGGTAACGTTGCCACTCTGATCTCACCCCTCAATCTCCGTTCTCCTCTCCAGCACCTGCTGAGCACCCTGGCCAGCTGCCTGACTCCCTGCCAGTGGGGCCTGGTGGCTCCTCCAGTTCTAGATAACTGAAGCAGAATGAAGTTAAACCGACAGTCATTTTTGCATTACTTTTAAGAAGCATCTCTTATGATTCTGGTCAAGGGCAAATATCAGGTTTGCAGTTAGAAACAGCAAATGACTATTGGCTTGGAGGAACGCGAGGAGACAGGAGACGGTAGGACCCTCACCTAAAGCAGCAGAACGGCGCTTCCTTTGTGTTTGACACTACACACTTGCCTGTAGGCCTCTTGAAAATTATACTGTGCAAGACATTGATAACAGATAGCAAAATCACCAAAAGTTAGACAAACACCACTTGTACACCTAGAGATAGAAAACTAAGTACTTAGTTTGGCTGCAAGTCAAGGCACAATGGCATTTCATAAAGCAGGAAGTGATGGGGCGTCTGGCTTGGGCACCATGGATCAAGAAAAGCTGTGACCTCTTTTCCACTTATTGTTCACGCTGTAAATGCTTTCCTTCCATCAATTAAAAAGAGCATGTGGGCTCTGTGCCTCCAGCCTTCTTGGGTCTCTTCAGCGTCTCTCTGTGATTCAGACTTACTTTCTGTAGTGTGAGTGCCTGGATCTGCTTTCCTAATCATGTCTTCCCAAATCCCAAAGAGCTTTCTGACTGCTATTCTCCTGGAAGACACTAGTGCTAACACTTCCCTCCCCACGTCAGGAAAGTTGGGAAGAGTTAATAAAATGTTGGCTATCATTTAGCCAACCCTCCCACTGGAGGTGGGGAGGTCTGTCTTTGGAACAAAAGAAAATGAGAAAAAAGAAAAAAGCTCCCCGTCTCCACCAGGAGCCTGGATTCCCCATCCAGGGCCTCCTGCTAATTCTAGGCCTCACCCTGAAGTCAGGGGGGCCTGTGCCCTTGGGACAGTCACCACCCCTCTCTGCATGACCTGCAGCATTCACAGCTTCCCCATATCCCAGTCTGTTCCATATCCCAGCAGGCTCTCCAAAGGAAGGGTCACTGTAATCACACAGTCACTCCACACTTTCTCTCCCACCCACATCCGCCCGGCATGGAGAGCAAGAGGGATATTAAGTTCTGCCCTCCCCGGTGCTGTGTGGCTTCTTGACCTTTGCTTAACCAAGGCTAAGGCTATGGAAATAAGCCTTGCACAAAATAGCCTGCACAGAGGAAACAAGGAGCTATGAAATTGCCCTCTCCCCACTTAAATGCAGGATCTAATCAAAGCCATGCCATAGAGGTTAGAGAAGGAGCGCACATGCTCAGGTATGAACTGACCTGCACGGAGAGGAAGACAACCCAGAGATGTCACCATTTCCCCAGTCTGTCCCATTTCAGTTCAAAAGTGTGTCAATTTTGAAGTCATCCCAAAACCAGAAGTTTGAAATTGAGCACATGCCCATTGAAGAAGTTTCCAGAACTTAAAATGAGATAGGAACTGCTCTCATCAAACCTCCCTCTTGACTATTTAATAAACCTAAGTTCTTCAACTATACCTTACTCAGTTTACCAGGAAATCCTGTCTCCACCTCCAAGCAGCCTCTCAAGTCCGGCTCGTGCTCTCTCCTTCCCTGCTGCCTTTTTAACTCAAGGCACCATCATATTTTGTCTGAAAGGTCACATTTGGCTCGCTGCTTCCTCTGCCCTCACTGTTCATGCTCCACATTGTAGCTGTGGAGGGGGGTACTATTTCCACTTTAAGTTTCCCTCCAAAAAAAAAAAAGAGAGAGAAGAAATGTTTCAATAAAAAACCTTGCTTCCACAGGGCTACGTTCAGCTGGATGATCCCATGGTCCCACTGAAGCAATCGGCTGACATCATACACACTGGGTCATTGGCTGTGGTCCACTCTGAAGGTGGCCATAATCTCAGCACTGTTTTTTAGTACAGGCCAGTCACAGTTGTGAGCAGAGAGCAACTAACAATCATACAACCTGGAGGATAAGTGTTTTAGCCCAGGAAAGGAGATGTGGGAAGGAATTAATAATTCTTTTATTGACTTTTTAAAATGTATTTAGTACACGGTCCCCAGGGTCTCACTATGTAAATTGAACTCCTAGTGAGTCTCCTGATTTTATCCTCCCAAGCGCTGAGATTACAGGCACATGCCACCATGCGCAGTCCCAATAGCCTTCTCAGCATGCCCTGGGGGCAGAGCCAGCAGGGCGCACTGGGGATTGAACCCTCTGTGCTATGCTCTGCTAAGTAGGTGTTTTAGTCTGCTGAGCTATCTGGCTGGCCCTATAACTCTTAATACCTAGCTTTAGAATTTCTTCTAACTAACATTGCCCGAAATGCTCTCCTCTGATCTCTAGGTCTGGTTTCTTATGATTACTTACACCATGTCTGACCATCTAGCTAAAGTAGCTACTCCATCATGCTGCCCTCCAAGTTAGTCATTCTCATTATTTGATAACATCATTTTTCACTCTCTGAAATGATATTTGCTATTTGTTTTTCATTGTATGCTTATTGCCTGTCTCCCTTACTAGAATGCAAAGTGAAAAAGAGTGGGGACCCATTCTTATTCATCAACCTAGTGGTAAATTGAACAAATTCTGGAACTAGATGTCCCCATTCAGATCTATCACACGACTGAGTATGCTTGAGCAAATTAATTGACATCTTATAGTGTCAGGTAACTAGAATTCCTGGGAGGATTAAATGAGTTCATCCAAGTGAAGTCCTTGGAATATTGCCTGATACATGTAAGTCTGTTGATAAATCCTGGCCCATACGTTTGAGGAAAAGCAAGGGAATTAAAGAAAAGGAGAGGAGAGAGGAGGGAAGGGAAAATGGAAAGGGGAATGGAAGGGAGAAGGAGAGGGGGAAGGGAAAGGGAAAGCAATGGCAGAGAAGGGAAAGAAATGGAGAGGGGAAGAGAAGAAGGGAGGGAAGGAGGGTGGGGTAGAGGGAGGGAGGGAGGGGTGGAGGGAGGGAGAGAGGGAGGGAGGGAGGGAAGGAGTGAGTTCCCTGTTGATGCAGGCTGTAACTCTGCTCTCTATGTGGTACTTGTACATAGCAAAAGCCATTGTCATTTCTCAGATTTTTAACCATTAAGGCTATACAAGTGCTTACTTTTTCTCAGCTATCAGCAAGTATTGAAACTCTCCTAATTATTTTTGTTTATTAAAGCCTACAACTACTATCATTTTATCATATTTATTGCATGAACTAACTTAAGGTTCAATCTCCCACCCCACAGCGTGCTACTTCATAAGGCCCTTGGTCCCCATACCTCCCAGACATAAGCAGTCAGGGCCCTAAGACCCTGGGTCAGTCCGTGACTACCTCCCTTCCAACCTTGCCATGTGCTCAGCTAACCTGGCCACACCTACAGGAGAGGAGGCTCTCCATAAGCAACCACCACGAGATGAGCTGTGGCTTTGTCTATGGCCTGGAAGAAATGGGTGAAGGACTAATTAGTCCAGCTCTGCTCTCTTCAAAAGATAAGTTTTATGAGCAGTAGGAGGCAGGGGTAGTCATTAAACAAGTATAAACTGACGGCTTCGTGTGAGCAGGAACTGTGGGCAACATTACGATAAACCCTATCACAGGATGAGATGCAAATTGTAAAAGGCTCAACTGAGAAAGCAGCTGCCACCAAGGAGAGATAATTAATGAAAGATTTTTGGAAGAAAGGTATCATATTTGTTTGGCTAAAGAAATCACATAAGATATTTAAGAGTTATGGGAAAAATCCCTAATTTCCACTACTCAATTTTTTTTAAAAAACTTTATTCATGTTATGCCTGGCCCAGCCTGCCCTGGGGGTGGAGCCGGCACAGCATGTGGTGCCAGGGATCGAACTGTGGTCCCTGCAGTTGCCTAAGTAGGCACTTATGGGCAGAACAGGCTATTTGCAACACTGAAGGCATTCATTGGAATACACGTATATTTAAAATAATTTGAGTATGTAAATCTACTTTTTCAACTATGAATCCCAATTGAAATGCTCTATCAATATAAAATAATATACATTGAATTTATAAGATTTAATATGAAAGAATGAAAGAGTTGGGGTTGTTTGTTTGTTTTGTTTTGTCTTTTTTGAGACAGGGTCTCGCTGTGCAGTTCAGGCTGGCCTTGAGCTCAATTTGTAGCCCAGTCTTGAACTCACATTGATCCTCCTGCCTCAGCCACCACACCCAGCTGAAAGAGGTTTACATTTTAATGAGTAATTTTCATGTGTATTTCATATATATATATATATATAATTTTTTTATGGTGGTACCAGGGATTGAACTCAGGACCTTGCACTTGCCATGCGAGCACTTGTTCCACTGAGCTATGTCGCCAGCCCCATTTTTATATGTATTACATACATAAATTATCACATGGATATACTGCATTAGATGTAAATAACATTAAAATTAGAATTGCCTCGTTCTGTGTTGCTTTAACATGACCACTTAGACAACTAAAGTGCACATGTAGCTGGCACCAAATTGCACTGGAGAGCTCTGCTGCAGAATAACATGGCCACCTCATCTCCTAGTTCTTTCTCAGTTACCTCAAACAACCATATTCAGTATTACTCATCATCTCTTCTCTTACCTTGCCTTCAGGTTCCTCCACCTCTAGAATCCTTTATTTGCATTCAGACACCAGAACATAGTGAAGAAATCCCTGAGAGCTCCCTTTGGTGCTTGCTTTGAAGTCCATGCCACCTTCAACATCATGTGCCCTGTCACCCAAGGGGGCAGGGGCATCTGGTTCCCGACTTCATCCACCCCTGGCGCTGGCCCAAGCACAGCATGTGGTACACTCTCAATGAAGACTTTCTAAATGAATGAATGAGCCAACAAACAATGGATGAGTCATGTCTGGCTTGGTTGAGAACACAAAGCACCCGCAACACAGTAAAACTGAAAAGACAAATTCCAGCGTGCTGTCTGGGGACTGCTGGTCTTGAGGGGGAGAGAAAGCTCAGAGACCCACCTAAGACACCTCGGAGTGGAGACATGAGCACATAGCATATCTGGAAATAATTAGATAATCCTCCTCTATGGGCAAAAGAGTTTTGAAATGTTTCTAGCTGCCTCCCAGCACCACACCCTGCTCATCTATGCAATCTGGGATCTCTGCTGCAAAAGCTGCAATATGAGTTACAGACACAAGTAATCTAGGTCAGCGGGACCCATGGGCATATTCAGTAGGGAGTGAGTAGCCTCTCTAGATGCTAATGAAAGAAACCTCCAGGATCTGGTATGACTGAAGAACTAGCTGAAGAAAATCACACTCATTCCAGACAATTTGGGATCTAAGCACTGCCAGAAAGCCAGAGCAGGAAGACCATTAGCAGTGCCAGTAGCTAACATTTGTACCTGTTTGTATAGCATGTATCATATGCCAGGACCTTAGCTATAGGAGTATATATGAGACACTGTATTAGCTTTAATCCTCACAACAGCCCTACCAAGTTATAATCTTTATCATCCCCACGTTACAGATGATGAATATAAGACATGGATCTGGGATTCAAATCTAGTTATAGTTTGGCTTTTTCTTAATCACAGGCCAGGGAAGGGAGAGACACAATTCTAACTTCAGATATACTGGATGATATTTATGACCCATGTATCCACTGTTTTACAGGGGCTGGTGTGACAGATTTATCAAAGGAGCACCTATGGGGCAACCAGAGAAAATAGGGGTGAAGCCCCTCTGCCTGAAGCTATGGTCACTCACTTCATTCTTATTTAAATGAATAATATTTATCTCATCTGTATAGAGAGCCCTTCCTGGTCCTCATCTCAGGATCCAGGAAGTTTATATTTGCAATCCCATGAAAAATTATTGGAATGCTAGCCGTTACTTCCTATCTACCACACCCAATGCAACTCATGGTGAGAATGAACACACTAAGGCACGTTTGTAGTTTTGGGGAGCCAAGGGGGTCCTAAGCCCAGCCATGATGACGGCTATCTAGAACAAAAGCCTCGACCCAGGGCTGAACCAGGGTTTTATTCATTTATGAAGAACAGAGTAACCTGAGGATGAGTGACTGTGAGAATGGCAGGAAGCAGGTGAGCGCCCTGAGCCGGGCTGTGTAGTAGGCCTGCATTCAGCTCTGCAATATGCAGAGAGAAGGCAGTGCAATGGGTAATATGCATGTCACGACTGAGATAGCATCTAATGTTTTGGGTGTGATTGTCAGCTCTAATGTGCAATCTTCCAAGCCCCAGGAAGTCATAGCCTCTATCTCAAGATTCAATCCCTGCCAAAAGCATGAAGGGTTAGCTCTTCATCCCATGTAGACCTGACCCAGCTCACACCAGGGATAAGCAGGTGGAGGTTCTGGCTAATACATCTGCCTCCTTCAGAGATTATCACCAGCATCTTAGCTAGACCGATATGCATTGCTTAAAGCCAGTTGAAGGGCTAAAGAAAAGTCCTAGCCAGCTCCCTACATACCAATACCTGGAAATAGAGTTCTGCTCAGCCAAAAGGGAGATGATGGTTCTCCTTCAAGGAGAGTCTCCCAGTGGTTCTCCGCAATCTTTGTTTATTTTACTTTTGTATTAAGAAAAGGACTGTTACTCTCTAATACTACTGCAGAAGTAAAATCTTACTATTGAAAATTTGTGCTTACAAAAAGAATAGCTTCTGAGCTCATGAAGAGTTGGTCTGGATCTACCATGTCTGCTTCCCTGAGCCTTTAACTAAGGAATAGGCCCAGCTAAACACAACTCTTTCTGCCAATATATTTTTCATTCTATTGCAGAAGAAATGTAACTATGTACAGTAGTTTGATAAAATCTACATAAATACCTTTAAACAGAAGGAAAAAAATTGATTCTGACTATGTCACTATGCCCGAATCAACAATCTTCAGGACCCAGAAGAGGCACCACAGCCACCTTCAGCTGTGTGGAAGAGGGCACGGGAAGAGAGCAAGAGCCTTTGGTCCTGCTCAGTACCTCAGGACAAGAACCAATGGGTGATTGCTTTAAAGAGGAAAATTTCAAGTCAATAGGAAAACTATCAAAATCGAATCATCTCTTTTCCATGGTTTTAGGCTTTCATTTACTCTCAAGAAACCTCAGCCAGTGATCTCTGACAACAGGTATTTGAGTTAGAAGTCAATGACCTCTAGATCAGTAGCAGCTCTGTAATTCCATGCTCAGAACATTGCTGACATCTATTTTGTTAATCTGTAATTCACCCACCACAAAATTGATTATTTTAATATATATGATTAAATGATTTCTGGTATATTTGCTGGATAGAATCATCGTCATCATTATTCAATCCTCCAAATATTTTCATCATTCCAAGAAGATACTCTATATCACCAGCCGTCATTCCCATTCTCCCACCCTTAATCACTGAAAGTCATTAATTTACTTCCTGTCTCTGCAGACTTATTTATTATTCTGGGAATGTAAGTTACACAATATGTGGTTTGGAACTGGGAGTGGCTCTTTCACTCAGCGTAACATTCTTCCATGTTGCACCATGAATCCGTGCTTCGTTCGCTTTTATAGCTGGACAATATTCGCTGATACCGATTTGTCATATTTAACTAGTCATTTGTTGATGGACATTAGAGGTGTTTTCATTTCCAGTTATCATAAATAATGCTCTAACAAACATGAGTGCTCAAGTTTTTGTGTCAACACGATTTGATCCTTTTGTGTATGTACCTCTGAGCAGAATTACTGAGTTCTATGCTAACTTAATTTCTGACTTTTTTTGAGGCATGGCCAGATTCTTTTCTTAAAGCTGCCTAATATTTTCTATTCCGACTAGCAATGTGTGAGAGTCCCCACTTCCCAACATCTTAACCAACAATTCTTGCTGTTTGCCTTAGTGACTTCAGCCCACCTACCTGGCATGATGTGACAGTTCATTGTGGTTTCAATTCACATTTCTTAATAGCTAATGATTCCATGCACTTATTGGACATTTGTGTATGTTCTTTGGAGAAAAGTTTAGTTAGGTCCTTTGTTCATTTTTTATTAGGTTGTCTTGCTATTATTAAACTTACACATATATGTTCTGAACAGTAACTAGCATATCTGCCTTTTACTGTAACTGAATTAACTGGAAACTCAAAAATGTTAACTTTTTAGGAAAATTGAAACAAACTTTGGACAACTTGGCAGAATGTGAATAATCAAGGAAGAAATTATTACTTCCTCTTTTTTTTTTTTTTTTTTTGCAAAGTCAAGTATTGAACTCAGGTCCCTACATTCGCCAGGCAAGTACTTATTCTACTGAGCTATCTCCCCAGCCCCATCTCCTTGTCTTTTTATAACTCTCCCAGAACACTTATATAAAATCTCAAAAAACACCAAGACTAGCTAATTTCAAAGGTAAGCTTTCCAAACCTTTTGAAAAGAGATTCTCCCTTATTCTACATCACATAATCAAGAATATAGAGAGAATATTTCCTTATGGATTAGAATGTGAAAGTAATACAAAAACCTGAGAAAAATAGCCTAAGGAAAAAAATTCTAGAAAATTCTTAGCTACATACTAATATGAATATTAATTAATCCAATTTGTGATTCATTTAAGAGAAATCAATTGCTATAATTAGTAATACAAATTCATAAGAATATCTCAATATATTCAGAAGAGATATTGAAGAGAAACAGTGTTTTTAGTTCTGAAAATTCCTTAGGACCTATAGTATATTACCTCACATCTCAGCTACCATCAGAACATCTGAAACTGTTTTTAAATCTGCAAGGATGTAGGGAAACTGAACTTCCATAAACTTTTGGTGGGAGTCTAAATTGGTCAAATAATTTTGAAGAATGACTTGGCAGTGTCTAGGAAAATTAAAAATGTATGTAACTATATGACTAAGAAATTCTACTCTTGGGTATATATCCTAGAGAAATTCTTGGACATGTTTATAAACAGACATATAAAATAGTTTCCACTGCAAAACTCTTTAGAAAAAAAGCCTAATGTAATTAGTTTTGTGTGTAAGTTATAGCAATAGAAGAATCAATAACACTTAGTCCTTTTGTACACTGGAATTCTATACAGCTGTTAAAATAATGTTACTCAGGGCCAGCCAGATAGTTCAGTGGATTAAAGTGCCTGCTTAGGCAGACACTGGGACTTGGGTTCAGGTTCAATCCTCTGCCTGCCTGCCTACCAACCCCACCCTGGGGAGCACTGAGACAGCAATTGAGACTGCGCGTGGTGGTGCACACCTCCCAGCATTTCAGAGGCTGAAAACAGAAGGATCACTATGAGTGAGATCTGTGTAGTGAGGCCCTGTAGACCTTTGTTATGCTTTGTGTATAAGTGTGCCCCTAAAGCCTCAAGCAGTCATGGAGTGGCTTCTGGAATTTGTAATTGATTATTGTGGGTGTGGGTGCTGAACCTCCCCTGGGGCAGGTGATTTGCATTTCAATGTAAAGAAGAAAGAGTAGTTAGCTGCTTGAGCTGCTGCTACCTCTCCCTGCTCTCTTGCTCTTAGCTGCCACCATGAAAGTTTGCTCTCTGCACTGTGCCACTCTGCCTTGGAGCCAGCTGAATATGGACTCAAACCTCCAGTAACTCTGAGCTAAATAAACCTTTCCTTTCCTAATTTTGAATGCTGAGTATTTGTCCCAGCAATGAGAGAAGAGTACTAAGAGAACACTGCACTAAATACATAAAAGTAAAAATAAAATAAAAAAGAAAAGGGAGCCGGGCGTGGTGGCGCACACCTGTAATCCCAGTACTCGGGAGGCTGAGGCAGGAGGATTGGTGAGAGTTCAAGACCAGCCTGGGCTACAAAACTGAGCTCAAGGCCAGCCTGAACTGTACAGCGAGACCCTGTCTCAAAAAGACAAAAAAAAAAAAAAAAAGAAAAGAAAAGGGGACGGGGGTGGCTCAGTAGGATAAGTGCCTGCCTGACAAGAGCAAGGTCCTCAGTTCAAACCCCAGTACAGAAAAAATAAATAAATAATAATATAATGTAACTCATACTATTCAGCTATAGTTGAAGTTATATAAAAAACAACTGAATAAGAAAACCCATGTTTCAGATGGTACATACTTTGACATTTATACATAATTTCAAAACATGAAAAAGAATATTATACAGTATTCTTCAACCTAGGTATGTATGTAAGCACATATTAAATATAGTTAACATATTAATATGTAAGAACATGTTAAAAAGAGGAAGTCCCTGGTACCAAATGCAACACTGGCCCCGCCCTGGACACGCTGAGCTGGCAACCAAGTCAGGCATGGTGGCGCACACCTGTAGTCCCAGCACTGGGGAGACTGAAAACAGGAGTATCACTAGGAACTCAAGCTGCATGGTGAGATCCTGTACCAAATGAATAAAAGTAAAACAAACAAACAAATAAATAAATAATAAAACAATTTTTAAAAGGAGGCAGGAAAATGCATGCTCAATTCACATTTTATTCTAGATTGGTAGCAGAAGAACAATTTTTTGAAAAGAATATAAAATTGTGATAATAAAAAATTAGAAATGATACAGAATTTCACAAACAAAGAATCAAATTTGACAGCATTTGTTATTTTGCACATTATTGTCTTCAGATTGGTTGTTTAGATTACCAGATATATGCTTGCAAAATTGGAGAGGGGGAAGAGTTATAAGAAATTAAGAGGGGAAAAAGTTAAGCATTAGCCGCTTCTTTCCATAAACCAGCAGAAATCAGCAGTGTGACGATGCATGCCATCCCGCCTCCTGCGTAGACGTGTCTCTTCCCCCACTCCTGCCCTTGTCATCTCAGCACGTCCTTCCCTTTGACAGATTCTCTCCCTTTTCCTAGTATCTATTGTACCTTTCAGATTTTATTTAAGGAGGAGCAGTATTGCAGGTGAATAGCGCAACATTCTCGGTGATGCTTTATCAATTAAACTGAGATGAAGTGGATGGAGCAAAATCTTAGCAAGCCTCAGTTTTGATTAGCGAAATATAAATGTGCATCTTTAGTTATTGTCTTTTGGGGTAGTTTTCAAATTTTTCAGAACAAAATTCACATTGAAAAAGTAAGAACAAAAATAAAATTTCTTAATAAAATTAAAAGTATATTTTAAAACAAAAATCAACATCATTATTAATGGTGAAGTACTAGAAACATCTGCATCAAAATAATAAAAAAGGATGCAAACTTTTTAATTAATATGAGCATAGGGACCCTAGCTATTTAATTAACTGATCAAAATTTTTATCTAACAGTGTGTACATACTTACGTGTCAGTATGTGTATGTAAGGATTTGTGTATATGCATGTTAATATGAATGTATGCATATAAATATATATACATGTATGAGTGGAATATAAGCATAAAAGTATAAATGTGTATCTATGGGCATGTTTCTGTGACTGGATGTGTATACATGTATAAAATGATATTTACATGTGTGAAAATGTATTCACATGGGTGTTCATCAATGTATGTGTATATATCCATATGTATGTATCCCTCTATTTACATACACAAATATATGATAAGGATATATATACCTGAATGTACATGTGTTTAGTATGTCTATGCATTTATGTGCACATAGGTATATGTGCATGCATACAAAACAAGCATAATGAAACACATATCAAGTGCTCCAAATCTGTATGTTCTATATCTTAAAGTATAATTTATGCTCATTCACTTCTGAATACATGATATATCTCTTTGGAAATTGGCATACAGTAACTTTCCAATAATACTTATAAAGATGAATTTAGCATCAGCATGCTATAATTTGTAAGAACCAGCAAGAATTCTCAGGCCCACCTTAAGGGCTGTTTTTCTGTTCATGAGACTAAAACAAGAGGGAAAATAAAGCCCTAGAGATAAATTAATTTATTTAAAAATTTATGTAGTTATCCTCTCTTCTGCAATTCAGAACAAATATTGAATACTAAGACCTTAAAATCTCCTGTAATTTCTCAAAAATCAGCAAAATGGATTTAAAAATATAAAGAAGATATGATACTCTAGGTGACAGTGAGGTCACCAAAGTCCTTAGCTTCCACTAGAGCCACTGGTTATTACACTCTGCAGAGCAAAGCAAGTGGCATTTAGAAGCCAGTAAAAACAAAGGCTCTCTAGCCACAGGAGAAGCAGATGGGACAGTGAAGGATATGTTTTCTGGCACTGTGTGGGGAAGCTGGAAACTCCCAGGTTCAAACCTGCTAAACAGACAAATGAGATGCAGGGAGGAACATCACTGCCAGCCCTGAGCAGACTGCACCTCGCCCACGGGGAGACACACCATGGCTTTTGTTCTGCACATCTGCAAAGACAGCTAGAGCAGGAGAGTCATCCAAAAGCAAGAGAGATCATTGCCTCGCAGAAAGGAGAGGCTAGTCTCTTACTGGATTTTCTTTTCCCATGGAGCCTGAGTCAGGCGAGAAAGCAACACCCTAAGGTCAATTCCAAGTCAAAGACGTGAAAGCTCCATCCCACTGGAGTCAGTGGACTTCTGTAAGGCACGCACAGCCCACCTGGACCATAAGCCCCCAGATCCACAGCAGCAGAGGCCAGACCTTCACCCCAGCAGCATGCGGTGCCCAGGAAGAGGCCCTCACTCTGCAGCTCATATTCCCCACCCAGCAGACCAAGCTGTGCTCTTTCTGGGTGGCTGGCACAAGCAATCATACATTACAGTGGAAACTCCCACTTACTTCATTTAATGCCATTTATAATATTTTCCACTAGCTGTAGATCATGAATTCATCCTTTTCCCTCTCTTTTTTCTTTTTTTTTTTTCTTTTTTGCCAATAATTATGTAGGCCAGTCCAAGAAACCAAACTGTTTCATAATCTTTTTCAGAAGTGTTAACCTTCATTTTCTATAGTAGCTTTGTCTCTTTGGAATATCTCCAGTGCCAACTAAGTTAACAATACTGAGAAATAAACCCAAGTTTCACCTCCATTCCCTTGTAAGGGTGGGGGGAAATGTCACCTTCAAGAGCCTTTCAAGGGTTCTGGCCTAAAATAAGACAAGTTAATATTGGTCCCTTCCAGAAAAATCGATCACCCATCACAGAAAATTTCTCCCTAGCCCATCCTAATACTGTGTGAAGGTTGAGGACAATCTTCATTGCATTCGAAATTCATTTACTATTTAATATTCATTTTTTTTCAATTCATTTATTGTTTAAATTTAACAATGGTTATGTTACATATTTTCATCATCGGATCAGTTTAGATTAATACATACAGGTATATAAGATTGATCAAACAACTAAACATTAACCTTTCTAAATCCACATTACTTTTTTTTTTTCTTCTCCCCCTTTTTTTCTTTGAAAGTTGACATATTGCATATTGTCCTCACAATCATTCTATAGAGTGCAGTGTGTGGGCATGACCCACCTCCCTATTAATGTTGCATAGAAAAAAGAAAGAAAGAACGAAAAAAAAAAAAACAGGAAAGAATATACTTCTCTTTGGACTAAGAGGAAGCAGATACATATACAATCAAAGGTTTCGCAATTGCAGTGTGCCACCAGTAAAGCTTGTGACGTTGGAGACTATTGAATCTAAGCCTCCTAAAGCTCATCTCACCAATCTAGCTCTGCGCTCCATGCATTGTAATTAAGGATTTTTTTTTTTT
>PVJA010001780.1:0-118842 GCA_004027025.1 Myocastor coypus
AATTCTCTGTCTCTGTCTCCATCTCCATCTTTATCTCTGTTTCCCACGCTCCTTCCCACCCCTCCTGCATATATATGTGCTTCATCAGGGCAACACCTTCTTAACGGTCCCACATATCCAGCTGCTATCATTCTATACATATCACCATATGCCAGATATATAGGTGTGCAAGGTAGGACTGCACTGGATACCTGCTGAGTTAGGTGCAGAAGAATGCCACAGGGCCACGTGCACACTGGAGATCCGCAGGAGCCAGTCCTGCACATGTCTGTACCAGGAAGGCACACGGTCTCTGAGGAAAGCCCGAAGAGTCTGCCTTAGACACCTGGAGCATCTGCGCTGGATGTGTTGTGGTGTCTGTCTTATGTTAATTTAATGTATCCCTGTGTCCAGTGCTTCCCTGTTCCTCCTTTACAAATGAGCTGATTCTGTACCTAGAGAAACTGACTGCTGGGAGTGGCCCTAGAATACATGTGATAGGGTAGAGTTTTGGAGCCGGCCCTCCAGCTGCCCAGTGATGCTTAGGGATTCCGTTCCTCCCGTCCTGGTAGCAGGCAGAACACAGAGAGCCTTTGGCTCCAGCAGTGACTGAGGCAAGCACTCTGCCACTGGGCTACATCCCCAGGCCTTGGCTGTGGGTTAGGAGGGAACACTTGAGAAAGGGGATTCACAGGAGATGCAGTTGATCAGCCGTGTCGGGAACTAGGAGGAAATACTCACTAAAGAAAAATATCACTGGACAGCAATTGTGCACCAACACTGATACATCTGAAGAGAAGAGCATCCGTTAAAAACTGAAAACAAATTGGGATTCAACTAAAGTAACAGAAACCATAGTTGTAGGGCATGGGGGACTTTGTACAGGTGACAACTCTAGAAGAGCAAACGTTTAAAAAGGAGAAGCAGTTCAGAAACATAAAATACTTCCGAGAGGGAAAGTAAAGGGATGTGTAGGGGCTTCAATCAGTGTGATTTGTTGAAATAAGGATGATTCATTGGGTCCCCCTTTTTCTGTCCCTGTAACTTTTGAAAGGTTGCTAATACACATATTTGCAAATTTCAGTTGTGAATATTTTTTTTTTTAAGTTGTAACTTCATTTTATTTGGGTATTACAAACAGAAAAAGAGATTCCTGGCTCACATGAGAGTCCTATTTTTCATTTCTTTAGGAAATGCTTTCCCCAGTGGCTATACTAGTACCTTTGTTGTACCTTTAAGGATGGTGTAGATAAACCAAAGCATCCAATACAGACATAGGTGAAAGAAAAAAATGGCTACCTCGTTGATATGAGTTTACCTCTCCTTGTATATCTAACTTCGGTTTGTAGTAGATTCAATTCATGGTCCAATCTCTTGTCATTCTGAATCTGTCATTTTCTAAATTTTATATCAAAGTTATGAATGTCTTACGGGAGAAACCATGGTGCCCTCTTTTTTCTAAGTTCTATGGTAGCATCTATTCCTTGGACGTTTGTGCCACCTTTACAACACAGATTTTCTTTTTTTTTTTGTCTTTTTGAGACAGGGTCTCGTTATGCAGTTCAGGCTGGCCTTGAGCTCACTTTTGTAGCCCAGGCTGGTCTCGAACTCGCACCGATCCTCCTGGCTCAGCCTCCCGAGTGCTGGGATTACAGGCGTGCGCCACCACGCCCAGCTACAACACAGATTTTCTTAGCTCTGATTTGAACAGCCTTTGTCGCTTACGTGGAATACTTTATGGTATGATGTAATATATATTTATCATATTTTCAAGCTTACATTTTTATCCTAATTTCTTTGCAATTTCAATTTTTATTTCAAAGCGTTATCTATACCTTCTTGAATTTATCATATTTATATTCATTTACTGATTATACATAAAGATAAACACACACTAGATTCATCATCATAAAACAAATAATCATGTAGTATAACCTGCCAAAAACTTATATCTCCTTAATGCAAAGGAAAAGAAAAAGGATTGCTCTGCAAATGGCTTTGGCTTTTCAGTGACTTAGCTCTGCATAGTGATCAGTATGAGTCACATTTCACTGAACAAAAATAATCAATTTCAAAGTGTAAGTCCCCTCAAAGTATGAATGAACTGAAAAATGCTTAGAAAGAGTTGGAAGACAGAACACTTAACACTGGAAATGCCTACTACCCACGTTGTGAATATTCAAATGTGTTCACACAAGTGAATCAGCTGACCTTCCTTCATTGGGCTATCTGCCCTGATTGCTAATAATCCAATTACTAAGTCATAAAGCTTCTCTTTTTGGATACATTGACCATTGGAGTTATACTGATCTTAATGAATTCCACATTGCTCATACTGAAGCATAAAATATTGGCACTGTTCTACCTTTATTATGTTTTCATGTAGAATTAAAACACTGAATGAACAAAATAAGGGGTTTGGACTGAACACTTTGCTTCTCTGTCTCATCATGGAGAGAGGAATGCTTCTTTTCTGAAGTCTTTTCAGAATCTTTTACGTGATTTTTTGCACCAACAGAAAGTTAAGACCACCTAAAGTTGTAAGACAAAGGCTGGGGATATCAGAACGTTAATTCAACTAATACTAGATAGAGACATAAAAATGAGTCCTGGCTGACAAGTCCTTATTGCTTTAAGTGTCTTTTAGGGCTACTCTGGTGTCCTGGCCACTTAAATATAATAGAAATAACCTAAGAAAGTTTTGATGGAAAAAGAAAGCTCCTGGGTTCTACACTAAGTGGATTTGTTTCGGATGATATAAATAGGTCAAGGTTTGGAGGTTATAAGTGTCACGGCTACAATCAAACTCTAGTGGAGCCTTACTTGCCTAACGACAGACTCATTATTGTTCATGAAAGTGAAACAAAACTAGGAACAAAGGTGATGCTGCCAAGTCCCTGCATGCCTGGCCACCTCAGTTATGTCCCCTGCCTATACATGGTTTCTCAAACTTCTATGTGTGTTAGAATCACTTGGGAACTTGTTAAAAAGGAAAGCCCATCATCATCGATTAGTTTTGCCTTGCTTTGGACTTTATAAAGAGAAAGAGGGGCCCGGTGGGATGGCTCAGTGGTCTAAAGCGCCTCCTTGGGAGCTTGGGCAGCCTCAGGGACCGTGGTTCGATCCCCAGCACCACATGCTGCGCCAGCCCTGCCCTCGGGGCAGGCTGAGCTGGCCATAAAAAATGAGTGAATAAACAAACGAAGGTTCTGAAACAAGAAAGAAAATAAAATAAAAATTAAAAAAAAAATAAAGAGAAAGAAAATGCAGTATTTTGTGCCAGCTTTTATGTTCAATATCATGTCTGGGAAGTTATACTTATTACTGCATGCAACAGTGATTCATTATTGTTGCTTTAAAAAAAATTCCTTGTCAAGAAAGGAGTTTACAGGTGTGTATCTGTAGTCTCATCAATGGGAGGGTAGGCAGGAGGATTGCCGTGAGTTTGAGGCCAGCCTGGGCTACATAATTAGCTCAAGGTCAGCCTGAATTACCTAGTGAGATCTTGTTTCAAAGCACCCCCCCCCAAAAAAAAGTTGGATAAAAAATATGATTTATCCATTCTTCTGTTGATGGTTTTTTGAGTTGTTTCTAGTTGGCTGCTATTATGCATAATTGTATGATACCAACTCTGATCTGTGTCTTAGAGTATGAAACTGCATTCCTTCTTTTGGATAAGTATCTTGAAGTGGAGTGTTGCTTCATTTTTTTCTTAGTAGATATTAACAATTAATTTTCAACCTGTTTTCCCTGAATGGCATTGCATGATAGTTCCAGTTGCTTTACCTCCTTTCTGAAAACTTGGTATCACTGCCTTAAGAAAAAAGGTTAATCACATTGGCAGATGGCCCAAGATATTTTACTGTGGCTCAGATTTCCATGTTCCTATTGGTTGTTAATGTTGAGCACATTTCAAAGGTTCTTACTAAACATTTACCTATCTTCTTTTCTGAAGTAACCGTTTAAAGTATTTGCCCACTAAAATTAGACTGTAAGGGCTGGTGAGTTAGCTCCGTGGACTAAGTGCCTACTTTGGCAAGCACAGGGTTTGGGGTTCAATCGCTGGTCTCGCATGCCACACCAGCCCCAGCCCCTGGATGCAGGGAATCAACAAACGAGTCAGGGCACGGTGGTTCAGGCCTGTCATCCCAGCGATGGGGAAGCTGAAAACAGGAGGATCACTACGAGTCCACGCTGCGTAGTGAGGCCCTTTACCAAATACTTAAAATAAAATAAAATAAATAAATAAATAAATAAATAAAATTAGTTTTTTTGTTTTTTTGTTTTTTTTTTAATTGAGTCATGGTGGTTCTTGGTATAGTTGGGTTTTCCTCACCTTTTTTTATTAGTGCACGTTGGTTATACTGATTGGGCTTCCCTGAAGTATGTCTGCGCACGCGCAGCACACCTCGGTCATCCCCCATCATCCTAGCCCCACCGCCCACTTTAGCTCACGTGGGGTGCGTGTCTCAGTGCGTATTTTTATTGTGTTCTTGCCACGCTACCCGCTCCTTCTCCCTTCTCCATTTCCCCTTCCTTTGTATATTAATAGTCTCTCCACGACCGTTTTCTTTCTTTCTTTTCTTTCTTTCTTTCTTTCTTTCTTTCTTTCTTTCTTTCTCTGGCCAGCGTTCCCACAGGTGGGACACAACAACCCCTACTCACAACTTAAAGGGCAAGAGGCTTTCTTTCACCTTCGGTGTACAGTTTCAGCCTCTTTGGGCAGGGGCGGCTGGGCCAAGGCAGGAGCCTGGAAGGTGCGGCTGAGCGGTGGAGCGGCTCCATCTCGGTGGCCGGGAGGCACAGCACCGGGGACAGTGGCGCGGGAGGAGGGGCAGGGGGCCACCCAGCCCCCGACGCCACACTTCCACCCGCTGCTTCCTCCAAGGAGGCCCTGCAGCTGCGAACTCGCCAAGGGGCCGGCGCACGGATGCAGTTAAGGTCTCGCAGCAGCTCTCCGGGCATTTCTAAGTTCACAGTATATGTGTATCATATGTCTAAATAACATGTTATATGTATGTATTTCTCTTGGTGACTTTTCATTTTCTTAATGCTGTCTTTTGGTAAAGACACTTTATTTCTTTCATGAGTTCTACTTTGTCACTGTTACCCTTATTATTAGTGCTCCTTGTGTCTTAAGTAATCTTTGCCTAACTCCTAACCTTAAACATTGCAAGTTTTCCAGTTTTTTTTTTTTTTCCCCCCTCAGTGCTTTTCTGTTTGGTTCTGTAATACATTTGCAATGACTGTGACTGAAGAGCCAAGTTTCTCATAGCTAGCCAATCATTTTTTAGAAACTTTCTTGCACTTACCTCTTACTAGGTTTTATTATCTGGGTTAAGCTGGCCCATAGGCAAGTTGAGACATATTTCCTGTTTTTCTATACTTGAAAGGTATTTGTGTGAGATTAATATTATTCTTCTTTTAAGCATTCTGAAGAATTTACTTTTAAAGCCGTCTGAGCAGTTCCCCAAATGAAAGGCCTGCTGAGTCACCGCTGTAATCTTCCAGTTGTTCTCTGCTCTGCCTCTGCCCCGTTGATTTCTTTTTTTAACCTATTTTCTCAGTTTTGAATCCATTTTAAAGCATGAAAGAGACATTTAATATTATTGCAGAAAATGTTTACAAGCTATGCATGCTAATTCCTGAGAAGGAAATCTAATCCTTTCTGGAGTCATTTCCCCAGAAAAAGCAAGTTAAATGTAAGGAAATGGGGAAAAAAGAATAATGTGTGGGTGTGGAGAGGGCTCCTTGTGCAAAACAAAACAGCAGCACTGGGCCTGTGATCCAGGGATGCGCTTGCTTTTTTGTGCAATTTCTAAAAATGCGCTGGGACTAATGGGCTGCTGGGCGTGGGTAAAAATAAGCATTGTAATTAAGCACACGTGATGGCATGGTGCTGTGGAGCTGTGAGACGCTTGCTTCAGACAGGGGGCTGCATGGGCCCGGCAGGATGGCTCAGTGGTCTAAAGCGCCTGCTTGGGAAAGCTTGGGCGGCTGCAGGGACCTTGGTTCGAGCCCCAGTACCACATGCTGCGCCAGCCCTGCCCTGAGGGCAGGCTGAGCAGGCCATAAAAATAAATAAACAAACAAAAGTTCTGAAACAAGAAAAAATAAAAAAAAAATAAAAAAAAATAAACTATATAGTAAGGCTTTGTCTCAAACAAACAAACAAACAAACAGACTGGGGTGCAGTCTAGAGAGCAGAAGGACAGTGCGAACCACTGCTGTGGGCTGCAGGAGGAAGGGAAAGGGACTGCCTTTGCTAACTGGACAGTGAGGTAAGTGACGCGGGCAGGGTGAGCTACTTTGCAGGTTAGGATGTTTTATGGAAAACAAATTCCTACAGAAAATCTATTCTCTCTATCCCTGTCCCTGTCCCTGTCTTTGTGTCTGTCTGTCCATCTGTCTGTCTGTCTCTCCCCTTCTGTCTCTGTCTGTCTGTGTTTCTCTGTCTCTGTCTCTGTCTCTGTCTCTCTCCCCCAAAATGTTTATCTGTAAGGCTGAGTTAACAAAAATATGCTGAGGATAAAAATCAAGTCCAGGTAGGCAAATAAATGGTATCACTTCACCTTTGGACTATCCCATGGTCCCAGAATTGTGTTTCAAGCAGTACTGAGACTTTGGACCCTTAGGTACACTTTGTGTTTCTCCATGACGTAGGATTATACATCACAACCCAAACAGTGAGAGAGTTGATCGCACTTCTTAATACACATTTTTTTTTTTCAGGTGCATGTGGGACATTTTCTAAAATAGACCACATATTAGTCCATAGGTCATGCCTAAGTATATGCACTGTTTTTACTTTGGAAATTTTTCTGTGCTGGAGAAGAACAAAGAAACCCTTTCCTGGTTCCTCGTCCTGGCCAAGAAGTTGCTCCAGGGTCTGACGTTCAACAAGTGCTTCCTCCTGCTGCCCTATGCCCCACTGTGTTGTTGGTGGAGATCGGGGCAAATGCATTGAAGTCTCCGGAAACATCGCACATCTCTTGCACTGATGCAAAACATTAAGAACAGCCCTGCCCTCGGGGTGGGCTGAGCCGGCCATAAAAATGAGTGAATAAACAAAGGTTCTGAAACAAGAAAAAAATAAAAAAATTAAATTAAAAAAAAAAAAAAACATTAAGAACATTAAAAATGTTAACTGTTCTACTAAAATTCAGGTATAGTTAATAAAAACTCAATTTCAAGTGCAAAAAGCATAGTAAAATGTTTTTGGCTTTCGAAAATTGAGTACTGATGTTTTTAAAATATGCTTATATCACATACTAATGCTGTCAGAGAAAAGTCGTAAAATAAGTGGAAGATTTTTTTGTTTCTAATTCTGTACCTGAATTTTTTTATTAGCTGCTTATACAGTTAAGATATGAATATTTTATTAGATCAAATTGATAAGAAGGTTTATAATGTCAGAAACAAAACTCCTACTTACTATTTATCAAAAGGAATACCATGAAAAAATATTTTACTTTGCGTTTTAAAAATGTTTTACCAAAGTATTTTTGTAATTAACATACTTCCATGAGATTCCAAAGAATGAAAGGAAGTCACTTTGGTTGTAGCTAAAGAAATGATTACTATTTCAATAAACTTATGGGGAAAAGTGAAAATTAATTATAAAGTGTTGGATATTGGTGAAAAACTACTAATTCTGTGTGGTAGCTGTCATGGAAAGATGTTCTTACAAAAGCAAAAAAGTGTCCAAAGTATATTTATATGGGAATGACCAAAAATTCCAAGGGTGCTTTTTGACTTGTTAAATGAAAGGGAGAATCACATTGAACTCTTAAATAATTTCCTTATAAAAAGCAGAAGTTCAAAAACTGCTAACTACAATTAATGGGTGTGCAGTGTAAAATACACTGGTGTATTTGGGAAATTCCATATATCTTTCTTTCTCTCCTTCACCTTTTCCTTCTTCTTCTTTTAGTGCTGTAGCTCAAACCCTGGATCTCATGTGTGCTAAACAAGCACTCTACCACTCAACTACATCCTCAGCCTATAGGTTCTTCTCTATCAGAGAACTTTTAGATATATTTTCTTTATTAAGAAGTCAATGACTTGTAAAAATCAGGTTATACAGAGTCTCCCCTGGTAAGCGTAAGTGGAGAACCTATAACCTTCCATCAATAAAATTTAGTTTTTAAATGTTAATCAACTATAGGCTAGATGTGGTGGTGCATGCCTATAATCCCAGCACTTGGGAGGCTGAGGCAGCAGGATCAGTGTGAATTTGAGACCAGCCTGGGCTACGAAAGTGAACTCAAGGCCAGCCTGAACTGCATAGCGAGACCCTGTCTCAAAAAGACAAAAAATAAATGTTAATCAACTATGAACTATATGAAAATACAAAGAATTTTCCCTCCTCAAGTATAAGAAATGTGCAACTCAGCCATTTAAAACACAGGTAGTAAGAGGAGAGATCACTATGCATTCCACGGACATTGAAACAACAGTTAAGAATATTACAAAACTCCGCTCACAAATGCGATTCCCTAAATGAAACAAGCCAGCTCCTTGAGTGGCATTATCTCTAACAGCTCCCACAAGAAGAGAGAATCTACGTAGGTCTCGTGGTAGCTAACTGATCTATCAATTTGAGTAAGAAACTTAACAGCTGAATTGGCTTTTGTAAGATCAGGTTTGACTATTCAGTTCAGACTGGTTTTGAACTCACTCTGTAGCCCAGCTCGACCTTGAACTCACAATGATCCTCCTGCCTCAGCCTCGTGAGTACTGGCATTACACTGTGTGTAGCTCGCCCAGCTAAATTGGATCATCATAGTTCTGAGCGTGACTGAAGGAACAGCAGTTTCTTTAAAAAGTAAATATATTCTTACAGATAATTTAGCAGTCTTGCTTGTTGGTATTTACTCAAACAAATTGAAAATTTAAACTTATATTTACATTTATAGCTATTTTATTCATTATTGCTAAAATTTGGAAGCAAGTAAGATGTCTTTAAAGAGCGAGTGAATAATTTCTTGTAATATCTAAGTTTGCCATAATGAACTGTTATTCACCACTAAAAATAAATGTGCTATGAAGCTATAAAAGGCATGGAGTGGAATGAACATTACTAAGTAAAAGAAGCCAAACTGAAAATACTACATAAAATTCCAACTATTTCATATCGTGGAAAAGAAAAAAGTAGAAGGACAATTGAAAAAAAATTATTGGTTAGGGCCATGGAGATAGCTCAGCAATCTAAGCTCCTACCTAGGCAAACACAAGGATCTGGATTTGATCCTCAGTACAGCATCACGTGCAGGCCCCGCCCCGAGTGTCCTGAGCTGGCCACAGAATCTGGACGTTGGTGCCACATGCCTGTAATCCCAGTGCTGGGGGCGTTGGAACAGGAAGATCATTATGCGGCCAAGCTGTGTAGTGAGACCCTGTGCCAAATACATAAAATCAAAAAGAAAAAAAAAAAAAAAAGATTGGTTAACAGAAGTTTTAGAGAAGGAGGGATGAATAGGACAAACATTTTACATTTTGAGTATTGCCACAGAGTACTCAGTTTCTGACAAAGAGAAAGGAGATGTGTAGGCTTAATCTGCGCTTCTTTGTTCTTCCCAAACATTAACTTACAGTAAATATTTACTTGAGTAGTGATTGTACTTGGAGCATTGCATTCAGCTTTATGTGTCAAAGTTACTAGTGATCCAAAGAAAAATAAAAGCAGTTTTTGAGCCTAGAGACGAGAAATGATATTTTTATTAAAGGGTAAATCGGCTTTCACAGAATCAACATATTTATACCACAGACAAGCTATAAATGATCACTGTCACTTATGTTGACCAATCTGTCCCATCCCTAAGACAATGGCTCCTGGCAGCTGAAGGAAGAACGTGTTTGATTGCTTAATTCTCCTCACTGATTTCCTGTGTTTGCACCTGCTTAGGTCCTGACAAGTATTACAAGGCCTTTTCTGATGATATTTTTGTATAAAACAAGACTGAAGTGTCTTGCCTTGAATTTTATTAAACTATTTAAAATCTCCCCGCATGATGTTATTTTTCTTCTCCAGTACCCACAATACATTCTAATTTTACCTTTCCCTTGACAGCTCCTTTACAGGAAGAACCTTGAGGATAGAACATAGCATCCATCACGGTGTAGCATAAACAAGCGGTGTATTGATTTTTTTCCCCTTTAATCATTCTTTACTTGGATTTAATTTGACATTGACACTTTCAAAAGTGTATTATCACCTCAACAATGTGGTGCCACATGAAAAAATCATTTTGATAGTTGTGATGAAACTTTAAGACATTCTTTTTCCTGTCACCATCTGTGGCTGAACTATCAAGCTCCTCCCTAAGCCTTTATTTCTGTTGCTTCTCTGCTTTATATTTAGAAGTAAATGACTTTGACCTGACATAAAAATAACATTGAGATTGCATTAGGTAACATACATTGTGCATTAACTGGCCATAGTTTAATTCTGTTTCATTTTTTAAAAAATAGTAGCAAGGATTAAACCTACGGCCCTCATGCTGAGCTGTATCTTCAGTCCCTTGTCTGTTTATTTATGTATTTATTTACTTACTTTATTTTTGAGGCAAGGTCTCACTAACTCACAAATTGTCCACACTGAACACACAATTGTGATTGTCCTAGCTCAGTCTACGAGAGTTAAAAGTGTGTACTACCATGCCCAGCTTTGATTGGCCATTGCTGACGTTTGTATTTTTTCTTTCCAGTCTTCTGCATCTTCCTCTTATCACTGATGATAAGAGTGCTAACCCTGGGGACCTCGAGATAGCTCAGCAGACTAAAGTGTCTGCTTAGGCAAGTGCAGGGACTGCAGTTCCATCCCCAGCACCACATACCATGCCAGCCCCCTCCGCAGGGCAGCAGGAGCCAGCACCGCCTTCCAAAAAAAAAAAAAAAAGAATTCTAATACCTTCCCATAGCAGCTACACCATGGACCATGGGCAGACTCTGAGTACCTAACAAGCCAAACTAGAAACCAGGGCTATGTTTGTTTTATGAAAAATGAGATAATTTATGTGAGAGGGATTTGCACTTGCAGAATAAGATATGAAAAAGGCAGACCCAAGGAATTAAATTATTATTAGGTGCTCTCAAGGCAAGCACAGGAGGGCGCAAAGCGAGAGCACTCCTTTCTAGATTCAACTATGACTCTAGGAAGAACATTTAATTATTTCTTTCTCCTTGAGTTTGCGCCACTTGAAAAATGAGTCTAACACCAAACCTCTCATGTTACATTATAATGATTTGTCTGTGGATCTTTCTCATCTATAAAACTGTGTTCTCCTTCAAGACAGGAACCACAAGGCAGGCTTTCCGCATTTACTTAGGCCAGCCTTGTTATTGGTAGAAAGTGGGTGTGAAAAGTCACTTCAGCTGATGAATGTCTTTAACCAATCAGTGAATCTGAAATGTTGTAGTTAGAGCTTAATTTTCATGAGGCCTATCGACTTAAGACCTAAGCACAAAGCCCAGGGCTTTTCCCCCCAACACCTGACTTAAAATAAGCACTGATTAAGGAAGTGAGATCCAGGATGCAAGGTGCGAGGAGCTGTCTCGCAGACAAACCTCTGTGATCTTATTCAGGGGAGTATTTTACAGAATGGCTGTCAGTGTTTAAATTGATGCAGAGGAAACTCCCACCCAAATAGGAGTTGCCCATGTCAGAGCCTGTCAAGCAGAGCCTGCCTTCCCAGCTTCTGTCACCAAACTCACCTCCCACATGAAAAGCACTGCAAACGCCAGTATCCGCTGTCTTCTTAAGGTATCTTTAGGGTGTGCTCTCAAGTTGGCATTGCTGGTAGCATTTCCTTTCTTTGAGACATAGATTTTACCTGAGTAAAATAGTAGTGGATAATTGTGGCCTTTTGGTAAGAAGAATTCCTTTTGAAAGTTTTCTGAGCCTTGAAGCTCAACAGCCTGATATGGTTTTTTGCAAGGGATGTAGGGGCTCGGATGCCAAGGGCTTGCCTTCTTTCGGGGCTAGGTTTGATATTCATGATGTCCAACATTTATTAACTATTCACTGTGGTGAACACTTTACACCTCTTAGTTCATTTGATCCTCTCCATAATCTTCCACGATGCGCACGATTAACGTCATTATTCAGATGAGGAAACAGGCTTGAGGTGCCAAGTAGCTACTCAGGGTTGACGTCTGTTCAGTAGCTGCTCTGTGTTTTAAAGGCAGGCAATTGACACAATTGATGACAGCAAGCACAATGCCCCAGACCTTTGACATGGACTGGGTATGAATGGCCTGTGACAATGGACATGCCCACTACTTATTTTGTGATGCTGTAGGTATGTAGAGTGGAGGTACGTTTGTCATAGTCAGAAGTGAGCTTGGTGACAAGCAAAGCTCTCAGAGGAAAGACACAACTTTGTTTTCCAAAAGAGATACCATTAGGAAACACACATTTGGAGGAGAAAAAGGCTAAAGTAATACCCTGTCTTATACTGATTTAAAAAAAGAAAAAAAAAAGCAAAACAAGGGCCAGTCAAATAGCTCAGCAGATTAAAGCACCTGCAAGCAGGCACAGGGGCCAAGGGTTCGATCCCTAGGCTTGCCATGCCAGCCCTGCCCCCGTGGCACGCTGAGATGGCAATTGAGACTGGGCGTGGTGGTCTGCACCTGTAATCCCAGCTTTGGGGAGACTGTAAACAGGCAGATCACTAGGAGACTGATCTCATGGGGAACACCCTGTAGACCTTTTCCCCCTCATACAACAAAACAAAACAAAACATTATAATGTCAGAAAGGGTTTTTTTTTTTTTTTGCCCATTTGTTATTTATGCAGTGGAGATTTTACTAAAGATAATGAGAGGCCTTTTAAAAGCTTTAAATTAATGCTGTGATTGTAGCGCTTTCTCTGATGTATTATACTAGTCTATGAAATAAAAAGGACAACCACCATTAAATAATTCCAAAAGTAAACTCAAATACTTCATGTAAAATTTTCTTAGAGAAAAACAACTTAATAGTTAAGCTTTATGACCTATGGCTCATCCTGTTGGGTATTAGATTGGGAAACTTGTACATCAATTTATTGCAAAGAAAAGTGTTGCATCATTTTAAGAATTTCCAGTTCAAATATAGATTTACAAAGTGTTTCTCTTTATAGGTGAGATATATAGCTATGTTGGGTCATCCTGTGGGTATATATCAAAAAAATTTTCCAGATAAGACTAAACTTGGGGAAGCTTGGATGGCTTCAGGGACCGCGGTTCGATCCCCAGCACCACATGCTGCGTCAGCCCTGCCCTCAGGGCGGGCTGAGCCAGCCAGAAAAATGAGTGAATAAACAAACAAAGGTTCTGAAACAAGAATAAAAATAATAAATAAAAAATAATAAAAATTCTTAAAAAAAAAGACTAATGCAGTCTATGTGTAAATGATTCATAGTGTATAATCACACTCACCTACAGTGATCCTAACCCTACTACAAAGTGAAAATCAACCTTTTGCAAGGGAAACTGGGAGTAACTCACCCAAATCTCATGGTGAGGTCCTGGTACAAGATTTTAAGTTCAGGTCTACTTGATGTCAAAGCTCATTTTTCTGTTTGTAAACTGATGCCTTTTTAATATCACTTCACTCTAATAATTGTGCCTCCTGTTCTAATTCTATGCATGCCAGGAACCCAACCAATAATATGTATCAATTTATTTGTATAAGTAGGTAAATACTATTACTGACTGTTAAATACTGTCACAATTCCATTTGTGTAGAGATTAGTAACTAGCATCTTAAAGAAGCGAAGAACAATAAACAAAGTTTAGGGGGGTTTGCAATCTGTTACTTAGGGATCTTAGAAGACTAGGATCTAAAAAAGGTGCAACAGCTTAATCCTGATTGATGTCTCCACCCTTACTTGGGACGTTGGTGATCTCCTCTCCACCCTGTTAATCTTCCATTGTGTGACCTAAATAAAAAGGAGATGCTTCTAGAGTTCGGGGCTTACTTCCAGAGGACGGATCTCAGTGAGTCCTCTGAGCTACCTTCATCAGGTCTTCTCGTTGTTTCTTTCGGCACCGACACAGACCAACACAACACGTTTGAATTTAAAATCTGTAAGTGCTGGGCGTGGTGGCTCACGCCTGTAATCCCAGCACTCGGGAGGCTGAGCCAGGAGGATCGGTGTGAGTTCGAGACCAGCTTGGGCTACAAAAGTGAGCTCAAGGCTAGCCTGAACTGCACAGCGAGACCCTGTCTCAAAAAGACAAAAAAAATAAAATAAATAAATAAAAAATAAATGCCCACACACTGCACTCTATAGAATGATTGTGAGGACAATATGCAATATATCAACTTTCAAAGAAAAGAAGGGGGAAAAGAAAAAAAAAAAAAGTAATGTGGATTTAGAAAGGTTAATGTTTAATTGTTTGATCAATCTTATATACCTATATGTGTTAATCTAAACTGATCTGATGATGAAAATATGTAATATAACCATTGTTAAATTTAAACAATAAAAAAATTGAAAAAAAAATCTGTAAGTACCTAAGAGCATAAATCCCTTGCAATGCTTATGCTTTGTGAAGCTGGCATGTAGCTAACATTCAATAAACATTTGATAAAGGAAGGGTAAGTAAGAAAAAGAAGAGAGGAGAAGAAGAATGAAGATTGTATCTTTGGATGTTTATGTGATCATGGAGAATGGAAGAGAAGACATTTGAAATATAAGCACTAAAAGATAAAGATAATTTTGTAATTATCACCCTCAGCGGGAGAGTGTCACCCGAGGCTACAGTCAAACAATGGAATTGCATGTATAATTAGATGAAGAAGACAGAATATGTCACATCTAATAGGTGAGTCCTTGGAAACCACAGGAAAAAAAAAAAAAAAAAAAAAACCAAAGCCATGTCCATCTGTTCCGTTCAGAGAAGTGCAACTACATTATCTCTGCGGAGAAATTCTTCAGGGAAGCAAACACCTCCCCTTCCTTTTCAAGCTTTTGTTCTCCTCTCATTTCCTGCTGATTCTTTTTTTTTTTTTTTTTTTTTTTTAATAAGAAGCTCAGCCAGCTCCCACAGGAGTGATTAAACAGCCATGGTTTCTGTTAGAGCCTGCTCAAGTGGGCTCTCTCCCTTCCATGCCTTTAACATATTTGGTGTTGAAAACATGTGATAAATTCATCCTCCTCAAAAGTATTTCAAGCCCTAACCAGAACCCTTGTTGTCTTAGAGAGGCCACCCTGTGGCACTGGCCTCTCAGACCACACTCTAGATATTCTCCCACTAGCTTCACATTGGGGGAGAGCAGCTATCAGGAGGGTAATGCAATTTGCCATTCATGAATACTAAGACTGATATGAATGATCTCCTTTTCTGGAGATCATCTTTAACAACTAAAACCAGACCAAAAACCAGAATGATAACTGAGAGGAAAAAAAAAGCAGTATTTTGGCCCCAGCCTTTGGAAGTCATGAAGGATCCAAGCTATGAGAAAACAAACAAACAAACAAACACCTTTCTAAGACTTCCTACAAGTTTGGTGAGCCACCCAATCTCCTGAGCAGGGAGATTGCTGACCCTAGAGAACAAAGATGAACAAATGTACAGTGTGCCAAGAGGGGTTCACTAAGAGAGAAAATTCTCCCATGCTTGCATCAGAAGAAACATGGTAAGCAAGACCTTGATGTATCCTAGCATCTGACAGTGGCAGAGGAGCTTGGAGTTGCTGTAAGTTGTTCCCAAAGAAATGCCTATAAAAGCTTTCCTGACCTCAATGACAGTGACTGATTAAATTTTGATTAACATAGGTCTCAAAAGGGCTAAACACCCATCAGAAAAGTGTAATCGAAAAAGATGGATAAATTTTTGTCATCTGGCTATGTGACCTCCAAAGTACCAGTTATTTACTATAGTAGGTACCAAAAAGACCATATACCATGACCCTGTCTACTCCATCATCTGTCAAGGTAGCAGGCCCTGATTCCTGGATACATCACACCCAACTCAGGCCCTGGGAACCAAAGACTACTGCTGAGAGTGAGCAGCCACCCAAAACATTCCTGTGAACCCACAAAAGACTTCCTGCCATGTGTGGGTGCAGAAATATACAGAGTTATAATGACAAACCTCTTGTGGCCCGCCTCCTTGTCAAATATCTACTGGGCCTTACATAGCACCTCAATTGGTTTCACTGTCCCCTACCTAAAAAATAATATTAATGAGACAAGCCATCCTCTAAAATCAAATGCCCTTAGATATCCTTACAGGAGTGTGAGGGGGCACTTGCACAATTTTATTTGTTTGTTTGTTTACTTATTTGGCACAGGGTCTCATTCTGCAGCTCAGACTCATAGAGACCCTCCTGTCTCAGCCTCCCCAGCAGTGGGATTACAAGCATGTACCACTATGCGTGGTTTCAGTGGTTGGCATGGTGTGTCCAGGATTCTGGGTCCAGAATAGCATATGGCGCCAGAGACCAAATCTGGGTCCTTGCATTTGCCAGGCAGGAGCTTAGACCACTGAGTGATCTCCCCAGCCCTACTTGTACAAATATAAAAACGGTATGTGGTATGTATACTCCTAATATTTTTGCTAGTATTTCCATGGATACTCAAGATATTAAACAGCAGGTTAATACCATGGAAGATTCTGAAAGTCCTTTTGGAAAGCTATTATTGGCTTTTTCCAGTAAAAGTATTTTTTGGTTATATTCATAACAGCCTTATGGATTTGATTGTTTGGCCCATGCTTACTTAACTTTTTCTTTTTCTTTGTCTTTGTCTTCTCTAGACTTAAACTACACATAGTGAGAGCACCTGGTGTCTATGAAGGGCCTTTAGATAGACTGCCTGGAGAGTGTCTCTCACTAACAAATCATGACTATGATTCCTTCACCCTACAGTAGCCAGGACAGTCATCAGTTCCTGCCCCCTCATGGTGGTTAGGACACCTCTTCAGAGAGCAAAATATAGACAGACAAGTTAGGTAAAAATATAGGCAGTAAGGTAGGACAGGGCCCTCTGCAGAGTCAAGACCAAAGGTAAGAGTGCACCACAAATGCGGCCAGAGACACATCAAGTAGAGGCCAGGCCTCATGATAACAAGAAAGGATGAAGCCTACATACTCCACCTCAAGGGATGAGATAAGTGGTAATGCCCAGTCTAACGAAGTCTGGCTTGGCATCAGTCGCCTCAGTGGGAAACCAAGATCCCGGGTCCATCACCTACCTGAAAAGTTATCTGGTCTTTCCATATCTGCTTGCCATGTGACTCACTTCTCCTTGGGATCAGTAGTATCTCAGTGGCACATTTTGAGCTACACATGCTGCCCTCTACTGTAAGAGACCCTCAGAGGTCATCTACCAGGTTAGCGGCAGAGGGATCCCGGGTGCTCCTGACCTGAAGCCTCCCTCCAGGGTCCAGCATCAAACGCCCTCACAACAATCACTGGCCTAGGAGAAGCTTGCAGACTGAGGTTCCCCCAAGCCATGTTTTTCCTCTTGGAGGTCCCCACGGGAAGTCAGATTGCCCAATGCCAGCCACCACCCCTGCCACCTCTGGGCTATCATCTGGCTCCTTCCCAGACCTTCTTGGCCACCAAAGACTAAAGCTGATCAAAGGCCTCAGAGGTCTCTGGACCACCTCCAAAGCAGAACTCCAGGTAACTCTTATGAAGGAGGAGAAGTCCATCCTTTCCTAACTGTTATGATGAAATTTTCTGCCTTTCTTTCCTTTCAAAAGACTGGTCTTTCTGGCCCTGGTTACTGCTGTGGGCACTAACGACAAAGTCTCCAGACCTTTACCTCCTAATCTGCTTGCTTTACTTGGTCAGTATCTTCTCATGGGCTCTTTTCCCTGCCCCGTGGAACCAGGGATTGAACTTGGGACCTTGTGCTTGCAAGACAGGTGCTTATGCCACTGAGATATCTCCCAGGAACCCTCCACACTCTTTCTTAGTCATCCCCACCTGTCTCATTCCTTTTATAGGACAAGATATCTTAACCAAGTTATCCACAACTTTGATTATCTTCACAACACAACAATCACTTATAGCTGCCCTAACATCTCCTTCCCTGTCTCCCTGTTATACGTAGCTAAATTAGATAGAAACACTATAGGCAGTCAGACAGGGCTAGGCCCTCAAGACATAACACAGAAGACAAGATACCTTAAAACTGCTGGGCGTGGTCGCGCACTCCTATGATCCTAGCACTTGGGAGGCTGAGGCAGGAGGATCCGTGCAAGTTCGAGACCAGTCTGGGCTACAGTCAGCTCAAGGCCAGCCTGAACTGCATAGCGAGACCCTGTCTCAAAAAGACCAAAAAAAAAAAAAAAAAAAAAAAAAAAAAAAAAAAAAGGATACCTTAAAACTATAAGAGGGACGGATGCTCCTGTGGTGAGCCAGACCTAAAGATCCAAGATCAAACAAATGCTGACCTCCCTAAGGACTAGTATCTGAAATTGATCATCACCCTGAGGAAGCCTGGAAGAATCGTTAATCTAACTACTATCAGCTAGCTACAGGACAAAGGCCTGTTCTCTCTTTGTGTCTGCTTGCTACATGACTCACTTGCCTATTTGCTCCTGGTCAATTTTGCCTGAGCAATGGTGCTCGCAGTCTCACTGGTTGACCGTAGTTTTGTTCTACCTCATGCCCACCTAAGCGAGTTCCCACGTGCTCCACCTTAGATACACATGGTTTTCCTCTATAAAAGTCCCTGGAAGAGGCAGCTTCCCGGGGACCACCCACGCTTGGGGGCCCCCTTCAGGACAGGAGCTTTCTTTCCCCCAATAAATACGTGCTGCTCATAACCTCTGTTTGTCCCTAAAATTCATTCTTTGGTTTTATGGACAATGACCGTGTCCAGGTACCTTCAGGTCGGGAGGTTCGTTTTTCCCTATATCACCCCCACCCCCAGCAGAGCTCCCAGCATTCCCCTCAAAAATACCCCAGCATTTAGGGTGCCTCCACTCCACCCCTGGCTTCATCCCAACCACCACTTATTACCCCTCTCAGGACAAGCCACCTCTGCCCCACTCAATACCAGCATCCCCTCCCTGCCTGGCTTTAGGGTGATTACAGCCTATTGTTTCTTATCTATTGCACTGCCCCTTGCCTACTGCCACTGAACTATTGCTTAGTGTTATTGATTCTCTCTCATAATCCTTCCATTCTCCCAGTACAGAAGACTGAAAACACTTATAGACTGGTCCAAGGTCACCCTACCATGAGTCAACCAACCCTTGTCCTTCCCACCCACGCCGAGGTGCTGCACCCCTACGCAGGCTTGTTCTGCGTCCTTCCGCCTACGGCTCATTGCTCTGCCTTAGCTCTAAGAGATGCCTTGTTCAGCACCACTGCGCCCTCCTTGCAGCCTCTCCTTGCCTCCGCCTGGACAGATGCTGGCGCTCATCAGCCCCAACAGCTATCCCGGCCCGTCTGGCACAGGGTTTTGCCGATAGTCCCCCTCCCTTCGGTCGGGTCCCCACCCATGACTTACCCTTCCTTCACCCCTCTTCCTCCCATCTCATATGCTCTGGAGTGACCTCCTCTTCCCCCTCCTGCCCACAGCTGCCGAGACCGAGGCAGGCTCATTCTGCTCCCCATGTTCCTTAAATCTGGCCCTGGTCCTGGGAATTCCCCAGGACGGCCGGCTCCCCTTGGTGTTTGATCAGCTCTGGTGGTGACTGCCTGGGCCACTCAGTCGTGCCCCGGTATAGCCCTGACCCCAACACTAGCGATGTCCCTTATGGCCACTCTCATTCTCTCCTGCCTGACATGACGATGGCATCTCTCTGATCTCAATGGAAAGCCTGACTTATATGCCAAAAGGATGGAAGAACGCGACTCCCACCTCTCGTCCTAGCCTGTCTCACCCAAAGCCTGAATCCTCTGCAGAGCCTGCTGCTGCAGCTACCACAGCCAGCCTTCAGCTGCCTCTCGCCTTCCCAGTCTCCTGCCACTCAGATGCCACCTACTAACTGTACCCTTTCTTTTTCTAGGCTTCAACTCAGGACTGGCAAACTGATTCCATCCACGTGGTGCAAGTATAAAAAGTGAAGCTATCTCTGGGTCTGGGTCGATACCTTTCCCGGACACATAGAGACCTATCCTACTGGCTCAGAAAAGACCTCTGCCACTGTCAGTTCCCTCTTAGCTGATGTTATCCCTTGGTTTAGCCTTTCCACTTCACTAAGCTCATTCTCCAACTTCATAAGACTGGATTTCCCTACTCCAAATCGCTGTCCTCATACCCAAGCCACCCCCTCAGAGACACAACCTATTCGAAATGTCACATGCCCACACCTTTCTGGTCAGGCCAAACATCAACCCAGAGGGCCGCTTCCATCAGAGATGACCACCCAAATCTAAAATAGACCCCCAAGGAGCTATGCTGCAAGTGGACAGGGCCCTTCCTGGTCATCTACAACACACCCTGATGGCTGTCGGTGGACGCACCATTCCTGAATAGAGATGCGCTCTGCTGATTGCGTGCGTGACTGATCTCTTCTGTCTTTGTTGCTGAGACAAAGAATCCAAAACCCTAAATGAAGGGAGGAAAGGTTTATAAGGCTCATAGTCTGTAGAGGTCTCAGTCTATAACTCGCTGGCTCCAGGGCACGGTGGCTCATGACCAAGGGCCAACAGTTCATGTTGTAGAAAACAGTGAAAGCAATGTGTGTGTGTGTGTGTGTGTGTGTGTGTGTGTGGATAAGATTCTACCCCTTGTATCGTAGGCAGGCTACCCGCACTGTTCACACCTTTACTCCTAGCCAGAACTATGCCAAAGCAAACCATGGACTGATTTATTAAGCGCACATCCTTAATCTCAGCATTACACGCTCCAGATTCAGGTTCCGCTAAAAAGCTCTACAACCACATGACGTGTTGGGGGTATATCTAGACACAAACCACAACACCTCCTTGTGGAAACCGCAAGCAATCCCCCCCTTGCTTCCCTTAAGCTGACCCGAATTCCGGAAGTTGCCTCAGCGCCCTGGCCCCGCCAGTCCTGCAGACATGCCCACTTCCTTCCTAGCGCCTGCCTTGATCCACTCTCAGGCCTCCGCTTCTGCACCATCTCTTTTGTGAATGGAAGATCTCCTTTTCCTGGGCATTCTGTGCGACTCCTCCCCAGAGGTGTCCAGCTCTTTGCCTTCCCTCTTGCCCTTTGCTGTGTAGCCCTCCTGCTAATTAGTGACTGGGAGAGAGGACCCTAAGCACTCTGTCTCTCTCTCTCTCTCTCTTCATACTATGCATTTTCCGGTAGATTTTACTTACAATTAGTCATCTCTTGCCTTACGGATAGAATCATTTATCATGCCTACCCCACCCTTACCCTAACTACATCCTCCGCCTCACCTCTACAATCTCTCCCAGGGCTAGCTCTCCCGTTCCTTTAGCCACCCGCCCCCCCACCGTTGCACCCCGGCTGTTCCTCGCAGGGGCGCCCCATCTCCTCTACAGGACCCTGCAGTGAAGAACTCCCTGCTAAACCTGTCCAATCCTTCCTTAGCTTTCTACCTCCAAATCTTCAGCCACTCTAGCCCCTCCCAGGGCCCGGTTCTCGCTAACGTCACACTCCCTGTACCATCCCGTCCCCCAAGGATCCCGTCTCAATCAAGGTGTCCATGCCACCCCCCTGTCCTGCAGGAAGAAGGCATCAGAAACAGGGCTTATGTCTTTATTATTTTTTTATTTATAGCAATAAGGAGACAGGAATGTCTCACTGATGCGTGAGGCCAGCAGAGGCAGCGCAGAACCGCTGCACCGTCTACTTAGGGAAGCCTAGCCATGGGCCTCGTTCCTCTCGCTCCTTTAAAGCCTCTGTGCTGCCCTCATCTCCAGCTGATCCCTTTTTCAGTTGGACTCTTCCACTCCGGAGGGAGTGATTAAAGAGCCAGGGTTTATTTTTATTTATTTATTTATCACTTAATTTATTTTTGTTTTGCCAGGGTTGTTTTTACGGGGCCTGTGTGAGTGGCCTCCCTGCTCCACACATTCGATGCATCATACCCAGGTGTCACGGTGCGTGCCTATAACACCAGCACTCAGGAGGCTGGGGCAGGAGAATACCCAGTAGGAGTTTGGGATAGAGTTCAAAGCCAGTCTGAGCTGTATAAGGAAATACTGTCTAAAAACCTGGGGGAATGTAAAGGACAGATAGAAATATGTGCAAATCTGCCATTCTAAGGGCTGAAATTTGGAAATATATATATATATATATATATATATATATATATATATATATAAATTTTTTTTTAATTTGATACAGGGTTTCACTACATAGTTCAGACTCATAGTGATCCTCCAGTCTCAGCCTCAGCTTCCAGAGTGCTGGGATTACAGGCATGTACACCAAGCCCAGTTTCAGGGCTGGTACAGTGTATCCAGAGTTCTGGGGCCAGCAAGACATGTAGTACTGGGGATTGAACTCAAGTCCTTGAGCTTGCCAGGCAGGTGTTTAGACTGCTGAACTATCTCCCCAGTGCTGGCTATAGGGGTTTTAAGTGAAGAGATAAAATGAAAGAAGACAGAGCAATCTTGTTCAGTATCTCACACTGTGTCTAAGTGCCTCTCCCTGTCCCTTCACGCTCCCACCTTCCCTGCACCGTTCTCTCCCTCCCTTCCTCGTAGAGAGAAGGTGAGGTGATAATAGAATTCAAGACTCCAGCCATGGGTAGAAAGCCTTCTCCTAATAACCAAAAAATCAGATAATGTGCATTATTAACAATGTGCTGTCTCAGAAGACTAAGAAACTCACCAGAACTATGTGTACTACACATTATATGGAGAACGTTAATACTGCTTACGATGTTCAAGAGGAGAACTCTGGGCACAGGACTTTGGCATTAGAGGTCGAATCCACCTCTGTGCATTTTGTTGCACAAATCTTTATCCGGAAATACAAAGTAGACAAGAGGTGATCTAACATTTCCAGGATCAATAGGCAGAGTGACGTAGACCTTTAAGAAGAATAAAGAGACGTCAAAGTGTAGGATGTGCTGAGTCTTAAGGAAACGCTGACAATATTTTTTAGAGTTTTGAGCAGTGATTTTTCTTAAGCTAAGTTCAGAGCAAGAACAACAAAAAAAGATGTATGGCCAATGCCTGGGGCAGATGGTATAATACTGACAGATGGTAGAGACAAAATAAAAAAAAAACTACCCTCAACTACTGCTTTATTTTTTTTATCAAGAAAAATGCTACTTGAACTGGAACGGAAATGGCAAATGCTCTGAGGAATGCTCAGAAGATGAGCTTACATGAGGTAGTCACGGAACATCACCTGTTTCCGGAAGTGTCTTGAAGACTCCAGGAACACATGAATTGTACTCAAGATTCTTAGAGATGTGGCCACCTGGCTTGTGTCATTTTCAGGTTCACCACAAAGAGCTGAGGCTCCAAAAGTAGGGTAGTTGTGTCACGGTTCTGGACCCAGGGTTCACCTTTGAAGGACAAGTCTTGGAAATGCAGATCAGGGAGCTCAAAGTCAATGTCTAGAAAAGTCCTACTGAGGATGATTAAGTAGATGATTGTGAGCACGCAGGAAGCTGGCCATCAAACCACCCCTGGCCAGAATATTGACAGGAGAAGGAGGAAGGAGAATGAGGTTTAGAGCAGTTTAACACGCCTGGAAAAAAAGATAATAAATCATAGCTGGAATCAGGAAATCACTCAGATAAGGGAAAAATGGCAAATAGGATACCCGTCAAATGTGACATACTAAGAGGGGGCAGGAGGGCAGCGGCCTCAGGCACTGAGTGAGAAATATGACCTAGAGGGTACTGGAGGTAGCCCATGGTCAGTGTGGATAGGACAGAGCTGCCCCGGCAAGCGTCAGGAGTGTACGCGGGGCCAGAGTGTCTCCTCGTGGGTCAGTGTCTTTGCAAGCTCCTGACTGCCTCTGGGCTGTCCTAGACCTTGTGCCCCTGAAGAGCCAGGCGCTTGGGAATGTGCTCCCGGACCTCCTGCTCAGGGCCCTTTCCAGGTGCCTTCATCTCTTTATGTGCAAAAAAGCAAAAGTCATAGTTTAAAAAGGGAAAGAATTTAATCTTAGGATACTGTGTGTTGTTTTAAGATACCTGCTACGGCCTCCCTGCCTTCATATACTGAATTCCTGACCTTCAAGGCCATGATACTAGGATATGATGTCTTGGGAAGGGGTCTACTTTGTGGGGACAGAGCCCCTATGAATGCGATTACTGTCCCATACAAGAGGCCTGATACAGACCCCCTAACACCTGCCCCCCTAGAGAAGACACCTTGAGAAGCCAAGCTGCCACTGAGGAAGCAGGAAGTAGGCCATTGCCAGACCCAGAATCTGCTGGTGTTTTCATGATGGACTGCAAGTCTCTAGAACTATGAAAGCCAGATCTCTTTTATTTCCAACCCACCCACCTACAGCGCATTGTTATGGCAACCCAAGGGGACAACAGAGCTGGCCCAGGGACACCCTGCTTCTTTTTCATGAAACACTCACAAAGGGAAGGTTCTCCTTTTCTCAACACTGCTGCAAGCAGCAAATGAGAGTCGAGAGTCGAGAGTCAGAGGAGAAATCCTCCTTGGGGTGCTGGTTTTTCCCCCTGTAATTAAATAATCAAGGGGGTTAGAAAGCAAATAGGAAAATGTTTTCCTTAATTAATTTCAGTGAATATTACTCATCATTTTCTAAAATGATAACTTGCCCCAAATTAGCTAAGCTTGGTGTCCTAGTGGCTGAGACAAAATACCTAACATTGGAAGTCAAAGGAAGAAAGTGTCACTTAGCTCACAGTGTGTAGAGGTTTCCTTTCATAGCTGGCTGGGTGCTGGGGGGCTGGGGGGCAGCGCAGAGGGGCACCACAGAGGGACAACGTCTGCCTTGATGCTAGGCAGAAGGCAGCAAACTCCAAGTAACCAGCAGCGAGCCCCCTTCCGTCCCTTACGCTGTATCCGGGCTACTTGATGTTAGCACCCTTAATCACAGCATTACGCCATGAATCAAGCATACACTCTAGGTCCAGCCACCTCTGAAAAAGCCCCACCTGGGACCAGGAGAGGCTTTGGGACGCCATCTAGACTCAAAACATAGCAGTTTTCCTTACTTAATTGCAGCGAATATTGCCACCATTTTCAGCATCATGTTTCAAAACAGTGGCTTGCCTCAAGTGCGATCATCTTGACTGGGCTGTACCAACCATCACGCCCTTATTTCCTGTACGCAGGTAATTCTTCATTCGAACTTCACTGGAAATTAAGTAGCTGATAGCAGAAGTTCTTAGAGCCACTGTGGCACATGTGGACAACACACTTTATATTTATAAAGGCTTGTTTTCTTTCTGACAATTCCGCGGTTCACTCTGTCCTTAAGTAACCTTTCTTCAGATTGAATTTTCCGTTTAATAGTAGTTCTTTTCTCATGCTTGCATGTGCTCAGGGTTAGAAATAAAGTACTTTTTTTTTTTTCAATCAACAGAAAATTTCTTAAATTAAAAAAAATTTGGTATTTTCTGCTACTTTATTGTCTTCCAGATGGTGTAATTAACAACTTAGGAGAAAGACAAAAAATACGTATCACTGATTAGAAAAGTACTCATCTCTTTGAAGTTAATTTCCATGAACTCAGTATCTCCATCACTAATTCTGTCTTGCTCTCTGCCCTCTCTTTCCACTCCACATTCTTTCCCCATGACTTCTCTACCTTTAATGTTTTTGGACATATTTTAGAAGTGCAAAATATTTTCAGAGTCAGAATGGTGGCACATGGCTTTAATCCCAGCACTCGAGACTGAAGCACAAGGATCTCTGAGCTCAAAGCCAGCCTGAACTACATAGTAGAAAGACCTTCTCTCAAAAAATCACTTCCCCCAGAAGACATTTAAGGATGGAGTCTATCTCTCAGTGAAGGACTGCTTGCATAGCATGCACAAGTTTCTGTGTTAAATCTTTCACACACACACACACACACACACACACACACACATACACTGTAGATGGATATATGTATACACAAACATACTTGTGTAAATTTTCAGTGAAAATAATGGAAGATCCTCTTGCAGTAGCTGAACTATGCTGGAGGTTGAACTCACAGATGATGAAGTCCAGAGGTTGGCAGTGGGGGTATCGGACAGCTCAGCCCTCTTAGGCCCAAGTTCTTCCTGTCTTTCATGGACGGTATCTTCAGCATGCTGGCTCCCAGCTTCATGAGTTCTGCCTCGCAGCTGCTCCATCTGAGCAGGAAGACAGAGAAGAGAGTGACAAAAGGCAAATCTGTCCCTTGAAAACAAACAAGCGAACAAACAACCACAAAACCCTTTCCTTGATTTCCCTGGCTCTCATTGTACATCCGGCCATCTCTATGCCAGTCACGGGAAGATGACTAGCAAGAAGTGGGTGGGACTTGGAAAACCAACCCCATCACCTGCACATATAACTGTTAGGGTTTGTGTCTAGTTGTTCCCCTAAAGCCTCATGCAATCAAGGGGCAGGGACTTCTAGAGTTTGAGACTGACTCATGATCGACAAGGAATATGTGTTTTAGTACTGCTGGGATTACAGGTCTGAGTATTGCTGGGATTATGGATGTGGCCTGAGGCAGAGAGCTTGAATGTAACATAAGAGAGACAGAGAGACAGTGCAGCGGGAGCAACAGGCTCCAGTGGTTGCTCTCTGCTCCCCTGGTTGGTCGGTTTCCTCTGTCATCATTTTGTTCCAATTGTTCTGCCACCATGAACTGCTGCCCTCTGCCCTGTGCCACTCAGCCTTGGAGCCGGCCAAGTGTGGACTGAAACCTCCAGTAACTGTGAGCTAAATAAACCGTTCCTTCCTTCATTTTGAGGGTTGAGTATTTGTCCCAGCAATGAGAGAAGAATAATTGAGACAATAACTGTGTCCTCTTATCATCCCCCTACCTGAGCAGAAGAATCAGGGTACTGAGCATTTTAGCACATTCAGTGTATGCCAATATTTATGCAAAGTACCCTCTATTTTATAATCATTGCTTCATTCAAACTGAGTAAGAACTTATATGATAATCACTTCTAGTTCTTAAATTTTATTTTTAGCTGATACATAGACACAGATAATTATACATATTAATAGGTCCCAGCATGTTGGTCTTCTAAATGTGTACCACTCTACTGTCATATCAATTATTATTATACTCTCTTCAAAATAAATGTTAAAAAAAGACAAAATGAAAAACAAGAACAAAAATATAAGGCTTCTGAAAAACAAGTGGTAATATGCAATCAGATGTCCAATCTTACTTAACTTTACCTGTTAATCTGGGCAACAGATTTGACAATAAAAATAGATAATATATCAACTATTGTTAATCAGTTATTCTTGCTCTGAAAGTCTGCAATATATATATTGATTTTTTTTTGCGGGACTGGGATTCAAACTCACGACCTGGCACTTGCCAGGCAGGCACTTGTGCCACGGAGCTATCTCCCCAGCCCCTATATTGTTGAATATTACTTTGTTTGTGTCATTGTTTCTGATTTTTGTTCTGGCTTTTGTCTTTTACTTTAGTTTTGTTTGTTTGTTTTAATGGCGAGCTCAGCCTGCCCAGGGGAGGGCCCAGGGGCAGGGTTGTTGTAGGATGTGGTGCTGGGGATCTAACTTCCATCCCTGCGGTTGCCTAAGCTTGCTTAAGCAGGCACTTTAGACTGCTGAGCCATCTCACCGGCCCTGTCTTACTTTTCAAAATGAAATAATAAGTTTAAATTTAATAAAATTTAATCCTAAAAAATAGAGCACTGAGTAATGTTTTGGTGCATGTGTATACTGTATCGCATTGGAATCACTATAGTGACAATAATATACTCTGCATTGTGAAAAGCTAGGAGAAAGGATTTTGAAAATTTTCATCATAAAGAAATCGTCACTTTTTATTCTCATTTTAAAAGTGACAGAAGAAAGACCTGAACAGATAAGACTGTGTTATCAGTGAGTGGCAGGAAGCTCAGCCGGCCTACCCTAAGGCCTTCAGACTTAAGGACTACTGATTTGGCCTTCTAGTTGTTAGGTAGTGTGAAAATGTGGCTTGAATATTCTTTTTTTATCTTAGGGAAGGGTCTATAGGGTGCTCAGCATCTTACTACTAGATCAGACTCTCAGTGATCCGCCTGTTTACAGCCTCCCAAGAGCTGGGATTACAGGTGCATGCCAACACACCCAGTCTCAATTGCCATCTCTGCGTACCCCAGGGACAGGGCCAGCAAGGTAGGCCCAGGGATTGAACTCCTGGCCTCTGCACCTCAGGTGCTTTAATTGGATAGTCTTTGTGTGTGTGTGTGTGTGTGTGTCTTTCTGAGATAGGGTTTCAGTATGCAGTTCAGGCTGGCCTTGAGCTCACTTCTGTAGCTCAGGCTGGTCTGGAACTCACACCGATCCTCCTGCGTCAGCCTCCCAAGTGCTGGGATTACAGGTGTGTGACACCACACCTGGCCTCAATTGGATAGTCTTTTGATTTTACCATCAAAGATATAAAATCTTTGCAAGTTAATCTCCTCAAACTGTCTTGATAACTAAGCTTTTAGAAATACAATAAATCTGTAGGATGAAATGGAAAGAAGAGAACGAAAGAGAGGAACTAGAGTCTTGTCTACAATCAGCAAATGCAGTCCTTGTCCCTCGGCCCTGCATCTTTTTGAGAGGAGGGACAAAGATGTTTGAGCGAGGGAAATGCCAAGCCTGGGTCTCAAAGTCTAAGTGTGTATCCCCACTTTATTGCTTAATAAGCCTAAATGTTTATCATATTTTGAGTACAGTTCTAACATGAGTGCTGATTGATATTTTCCAATTGCTGCTGGCTAAGACAATAACAAGTGAGGCACTGAAGATGTATATTGAAATTTTAATTGTTCCTTATGAGGTTACTTCTTTGCTGAATAAGCCCACAGAACACAAATACTTGTGAGGATATTTCTTCAGGTGTTCTCTTTACCTGAAACAGCCATATGCATCATAGAAATGCTTATATCTTCTGTAACTCTCAAAGTCTTGACAATCAGCAGAACAATAAATCAAATCTTGACTATCCTAGCACACATACTTCTCCCACAGCCAATCTCAGGATAGCCACACGACGTTGCTGAGCGTTGCATATTCGGGAAATACTCTATCATGATACTGTTTCTGTCATATAGGAGAATCAATGTGCATAAAGTGAAGATCATAGTTAAGAGGGCCGGCCAGATAGCTCAGTGGGTTAAAGCGCCTGCTTAGGCAGAAGCTGTGGCTAGGATTCGATTCTCAGCATACCGTGCCAGCCTTATCCCTGGGCCACACTGAGATGGCAATTGAGACTGGTCATTATGGCGTGTGCCTGTAATCCCAGCTCTTGGGAGGCTGATCACAGTGGATCACTATGAGTTTGATCTATGTAGTGAGACCCTGTAAACCCTGTCCTAATATATATATATATATATATATATATATATATATCAGCTAAAAATAAAATTTAAAAACTAGAAGTGATTATTATATAAGTTCTTATTCAGTTTGAATGAAGCAATGATTATGAAATAGAGGGTACTTTGCATAAATCTTGGCATATATTGAGTGTGCTAAAATGCATTGTGGCTCAGTATCCTGATTCTTCTGCTTGGCTAGCAGGGATGATAGAAGGTGTAGAAAAAGCAGCAGAATTACTCACACAGTTAATTGTAAAAGGGATGTGGAAGGTCTAAAACTTATGCTAAGGAAGAAGCACCTGCCAGCGGTGAATCTGAGGACCGTCACTTTGCCTGGAGGCCTGTCTCCTGCCTACACTCGCTCCTCTCCCTTCTCACCACTAGCGGCAGAAGAGTCTGCATTGCAGCCCAAGGAACAAGAATTTGCATTTTGGTAAGGACCCTGTCCTTCAAGTAAGTGGATGCACTGTGACAGCGTACAATTCTCGCTTCAGTTTGGTCACAGAAGTTTGTGTGTGTGCCCTGCTAAGGAGGAAGGCCTGAGTCACCGGGACGCCCAGTAATAGCACCAGAAGTTTGTTTTGTTTGTGCAGATTTAAACCTCCCAAGCTTTCAAAACCAGGAATACACTGCCTTTCTTCCCATTTGTAATTTCAAATAAAAACAAAATTGAACTACAAAGCAAACCTGCGGAGTGCCACAAAGTTGCTGGTTTCTGAGTGACGTTTTCTGGAATTGATTTTAATATTAATATGAAATGCTTTCAAATGCACTGCTTTTTTTTTTTTTTTTCACTGTCCTTGGGTCTCTGCACATCTCTGAAACCATAAGCCAGACACTGCTGCTGCCCTTGGTGGCCCAGCAGGACCCCCATGGCAGGGGATTTTCTGCTAAGATGACAAGCCAGTTTTCTAGGAAAATATAATGAGATGGCTTCATTGAAGGCCGTTCAACATGGATACAAAGTATTTCTTACTATATTCATGAATTCCTAAGTACTTGGAAACATTCTCTCTGGGAATAATCTCAAATGAAAGTATATTCGTATAGAGATAAGCGGGATAATAGTAATAAATCCCCTGTGTGGATGGGCTCCCTGCTCATGCTTCAAGCCTCTTCCTGGCCTAGTTCTGTCACACATCCCAGCTCCTAAGCCAGGACTTTGCGTCTCGTGCTCCTCAAGTGGGTTTTGGTACTAAATCCCTCAGCTTTTATCCTGGTCTTAGAGTCATAGCTCACCTTTGGCAGCATTTGCGTCCTCAAAGTGGGGCTGCTGGCTCGGAGCTATCCTGCACCTCCGCTTCTCAGCCCTGAGCACCTCCCTGCCTTGCTACCCTGCTGCAATCCTGTCCTACTAAACTCCTCTGTCTGAGAGTTCAATCCAGTGAGTGCAGGGCTCTGCTTTCTCTTGTCTGGCTCTTGCTCCAAGACTGAAGCCGTTAAGCACAACTTATTGGCCAGAGCACTGTTCTGTAGAGAAGGTTGCCCAGGGACCACTGCCCACGCTGCCTGGGTACCTGATGCTAAGCGCATACACCTGCACTTCCCATCAGCCTCCTGGGAAACTTCATCATGGCTGAGACCTCTCCAGCCAGGGCTGACACCGTTCGAGTCCTGAATGCAACTTCTCAACTAGGAGTTACAGCTCCTGGTCCCTCCCTATATAACGGAGCCCTTGAGAAGCTTACAGAAGGAAAGGATGGCAGTTATCAGGTCCAGTCAGAACACAACCATGTCGGCCCAAAGGACACACGTGGTGACCTGACAGACTGAAGTGGAGGTGTGAACAATAGATCTAGAGACTAAAGAAACCACTTAAGCAAACTGAGCCTGAAGCAAAGGAGCTAGCCGGTAAGTAGGGTCTGGATACGCAACAGGGCATACAGGACTGCTGCATTTGGACATCATGGCAGTTGGGACTTGGGTGGACAGGCTCCTCTGAATAGGCTGGGTGTAACCTGAGAATCTGGGCAGGAGGAAGAGAGGCCTTGAGGTGCCGAGTACCCCCCACAAAATTCCTGCTCTTCTCCTCTGCCCTGCTTCAGTCTGAGTAAACTGCCATGACTCACTGAAGAAAATTCCCGAAATACAGCCCTCAGGTCCCCTGAGTCATCCGCTCTGACATCCCAAATTATGCCGTGGCATTTACGTGAAAATAAGACATTTTAAAACACTTTTGAAACTATTTTCATTTTGAAATTAATGCAAGGTAACTGCAGAAAATTAGGAAAATGCGATGAAGTACAAAGATCAAATCAATCACTCATGAATAGACCACTTGTTTATAAGTATTGTTAGTATAAAATAATTGTGGCGTTTATTTCTATGCTTTACGCAGTGTATTAGGTGTGATATATATGTTAACAGCATGTACCTTTCACTGTTTGCCTTTTTCAGCTAGTAATATATTTTATTTTATTTTTTTTTGAAATGTATTTAGTGCAGGGTCTACAGGGTCTCACTACACAGATCAGACCCACAGTGATCCTTCTGTTCTCAGCCTCCCAAGCTCTGGGATTATGGGCTTGCACCACCACACCCAGTCTCTAGCAATACATTTTAAATATCTTCAGTGGAATCACTTTCAAGTAGTTTTTTTTCCTCCATTTTCCTTTTGTAGAATGATCAGGCAGCCCTAACGTGTTACATAAATAACCACCTTGAATCTTCTCATGTAGGGTTTTAAAAATGCATGTTTTTAACAGTTTCTGTTGTAGTTATGTTTTCTTGTCATGGAGACAAAATATACGACACCCAAAGTTCAGGAGGAAATGTTTATTGCAGCTCACATTTTATAGAGGTGTCAGCCTACAGTTAGCTGGCTCCAGGGCTGGGCAGAGGGCCTTACGGAGGAGAAACAGTCTATGGCAGGCAGACGGCAGCAAGCAGTAGAGAGGCAGCAATAACACCAGCCGCCGTCTTTTTGTCCCTTCTGCCTTCCCATAGCTCACACCCAGGTTGAAGCATCCTTTATCCTAGGACTGCACTATGCATCCATCCCAGCTTCCTGTCCTTAACCCAGCATCACACACACTCTAGATCCAGCAACTCCAGACAGCCCCACCCACCTCTCCCTCTTCTGGAAGGGATTCTAGATACAAACCACAACACCCTCATACTACATCCAGATTTATAAAGAATCTTAACTATGAAATAGTTAAGGCACACAGTGAAATCAAACCAAAAGTGGCTAAGACTAGAGAAGTATTGAACTATAAGACCATGTATTTTTAAAATTTGACTGAGTTTTTTTAAAAAACAAACCACCCCAGCTCCCAATTTGAATCAGAGCTCTTGTGACATATGTTTCTAGTCAACTTAAATTATTATGTATTGCTATTGTAATTGTAATCTCTGGGTAAAACATTCAGTAAATGTCTCAAAAGTCATCCCTGCGAAAATACCAGTCCAAGCAATATAATCCACCACATTAGTCTGTAATGCTGAATTTCACAGGCTTTCTAGAGCAGAGAAAACCACTGAATGTGGTGCATCCCATTCTGTGGCTGCCACACGGTGAGATTTCTTTGCAGGTGTTTCCACGCAAAAGACCTTTGAGCTGCTTTTTGCCCTCACCTGGAGACATCTGTCCAGACTGCGGGGCTTCCCACTAAGCAGTGCAGTTTGGGGTTTCCCACCAGGCAGTGCAGAGGACTGCTTGGTCACTAGACCACAAAGCCAGGTTGATGTCTATAGTCTTGGTCTGTTCTATCAATAACTCTCTAAACGTTGGTGGCATGTGTAGAATCCTGTCTCAGGTGCCACCTAGACAGATAGCTTTTGCCTGTCAGTTAACAAATGTGTTCTCAGGTTATGAAATCTTGGTTTCAACAGCTGCAGATTCTTCTGGCCCATTCATCAGATTAAACAGTGTGGCATAGCACTTTACTGCCTTACAGGATTTGAAATGGACTGTTCCTCTCCTACAGTATATGTGGCTGATTCTAGGTCCCTCATTGAGTGTTTTATCTTATTTAAAAATAAGCACATGGGGGCCCAGCAGCATGGCTCAGTGGTCTAAAGCACCTGCTTAGGAAAGCTTAGGCAGCTGCAGTACCGTGGTTCAATCCCCAGCACCACATGCTGCGCCAGCCCTGCCCTCAGGGCAGGCTGAGCCGGCCATAAAAATAAATGAATAAACAAGCAAAAGTCCTGAAACAAGAAAAAAAAAAAAAATAAACAAAATTAAAAAAAAATAAGCACAATATTTGAACACTTATCATCTTGGTCTTCTAAATGTGTACTGTTTCTAACATCATATCAATTATAACTATATTCTCTTTAGAATAAATTTTTTAAAAAGGTTTAAAAAAAAGAAAAGAGAGAGAGACAAGGACAAAAAATTAAGGTTTCTTGAAAGCAAGTAGTGTTCTTCTGTCATATGTCCAGCCACATATAACTAAATCTGTTAATCTGAGAAACAGATTTGACAATTAAAATAAATAATATATCAACCATTGTTGATCAGCTATTCTTGTTTTGAAAATCTATAACATATGTATTTTTGCATATTGCCCTCTTTCTGTCTTTATTTCTGATTTTTGTCCTTGCTTTTGTTTTTACTCTTAAATAAAATAAGATAAAATAATAAACCAAAACCAAAACAAGCACAAATATTTGGTGATGTTTCATTTCTCTGGGGTGTACAACTTCTCTAGGCCTACCCATTAAAGGTGGTCTTTAAAGTAGTTGAAAACTGATGGGGAAGCGCCTGGGCATTGCCTTTCCTTTTTCTGGAAGAGTCTGTACTTTTAATGCTCTTTCTGTAAAACTTTATTTAAAAAAAAAAAAAAAATCTTATGGCTTATTCAGTTGATCAATCCATATTGATAGAGGAAGCATTTTTAAAGTAAAATCCTTAGCAGTTCTCTCTGAAACGTCCCAGAATTCCATAATGCCAGCGCCATTTATCCTCATTCCTCTGTAACCCTTCGTGGGCCGTGACCAGGCCTCCCATCTCAGGCAGAGCTCTCTCTTCAGGAGCCTGATTTACCTTCCGAGCAGGATTGCAGCGACTTGGCGGAGGGCAGCGCGGGGCATGCGGCCTCTCTGGCTAAGGCTTACAGGGGCCACCCTCTGCCATCTACGAGACGCTCGGCACCTCAGTCCACTGTCTTGCTCCAACATGTATCCAGATAGAGAGTCTTTGTTGTTTTGGCGGTGGCAGCGGTTAGGGTTTAGAACCACGCCAGCCTTCCAGGAGCCTGTAGAATGACACCTTGCCCCAAGGGCTGTCATTTCCTCTGCTCCTCCCAAAGCCCATCCAGCCCCACAATCTGCAGCAACAAGGCTGCTGGACGTCTCGTTTCCAACGAGGGTTCTGAGGGCATTGAGCGTCGCATTTAAGTCTCATCTAACCAGAAACGGAGCTGTCTGCCGTTCTCCTTCGGCTGACTTTAGCCTCTTATGATTTTGGTTTCAGTGCACAGGTCTTCTGGTATTTGGCTTTGTTCTTTATTTGTCCTTAAACACATACTTCCCTTACTATTTTATTGGAATATACAATTGATGTCCTGCAAGTCCTTAGAATTCAAGTCTGCAGGGTGTTTCATTTAACTAAACGAGCTACGCTTGTTTATAGGGCTACAGTCGTGTTAAAATTATTTTTCTTTTTGAAAAGTTCAACATTAGTGTTCCTTAGAGCAACTCTTAGCATGCAAAATAGTTATAAATTCAACAAATACAAATTCTGATGTCTAACTTTTAATAAGATTCCTGGCCTTTTTTTTTTTTTTTTTTAATGTTTGTGGTACAGGGTCTCATAGGCAGCTCCAACGTAGTGATCCCTCTGTTTTCAGTCCTCCCAGCTCTGAGATTACAGATGTGTGCCACCACACCTGGACTCGGTGGCTGGTTCAGGTGACTGGGGGCGGAGCCATCTATCGATGCAGGTGGTATCGGAGATGGAATCCCTGTCCCCATGCTTGCCTAAGCAGGTGCTTAGTCCACTGAACTATCTTGCTGGCTCCTGGCTAATATTTTTAATGCCAATTATTTGCTTAATGCTCCAAATTGCTCCTTAATGATTAGGGTTATGAATAATGATTAAGCCCAGAGGCTCAATACATAGCTAACTGGCTTCGTGACTCCCATAGCGCGCTCTAGTGGGGTCTACTTGAATTGCAAAGTTTTGTTCTCAACTTTCTCACTATTTTTTGGATGTGGGGCAGGACTTGGAGAAACCAGAATTAGCTACAAAAAAAAAAAAAAAAAAACCCACGATGGCATGATGTTCATGATTAAAGTATGAGAGATATTTGTTAAAATAAAGAAGTTTAGATTTAGAAGGAGGTGGAGATACTCTAATGAGCACTTCACCTCCTGATATAAAAAGAAATTTGCGTGGGGGACCTGTGTCCAAAGCAGAGACACAAATCATGTGGCACAACCAAGTACGTGTTTACCTTGAAGAGGTTCCAGATGATGTTAAACATCATCGTCATCAAATATTTACACAGCATGGCTCATGTGTTTGAAGCTGTACTTGATGTTATCCTTTTTACCCGTGGGCTATTACATGCATAATAAGTACGGAAAACCATGATGCACAAAGGGATCTTTACATTGAATAGAGAGACCAGACTAGAACTCTTAGAGGAAGAGGCAGTAGCGCAGCATTGTGATTGTGGGAAATAGCCATTCCTGCTAAGGATGCTCAGGGACCAGAGACAACTGCAACTGCAGATTTTGAGTCCATTTTCCTGCAATATAAGACGTGTGTGTGTGTGTGTGTGTGTGTGTGTGTGTGTCTTTGGGAAAGAAAATCCACTGCCAACAAAGATATGCAAAGCAGAAGACACCTGGATTCTGGCCTGCACTGCTCCACCTGCCAGCGGAGACTGGGCACTTCTTGGACCTGTCTGGGCCTTTCTGCATCCATGAAAAACTTAGGATGCTTAATGTCCTAATTGCACCTCAAGACAAGATCATTTAACCGTGTTAACAGTGGATGCTTGTTAACGGAAGTCAGGCAAAGAAGGACAACAGAACAGGTATTTGGCCACAATCATTGGTATTCTAAACTCGAAATTCCTGCAGAATGTGAAAAAAGGAATTGTATATTTTTACATAGAAATTTAGTGATCTAACCATATACAAATTGTAGCAGGACAATCCTATGACTTTTTTTGTCTCTTATTCTCTTTCATTGCCTTTTTAAAAGAAAAATAAAAACATTTACTTGAGAGAGAATAGCCATAATTGACATGACACTAGAAGCAGTACGCTGAGCTATAGAAGGCTGCAGCCAACAACTTCTGGCTCGGCCAGTTCTGCTGCAACTCACTGCCAGTACGGACCACAGGGCTATAGTGGGATATTTGGATGAATTCACGTACCCACAATATTTGAATGGCAATGGAACACCCATCTGTGACAAAACAAAGCAATCCAGGGTGACATAAATGAAAGACCATTTTGTAGTGAAAAAAATAGGATAGATATACAGCTACTTTCTCTTAGTTCAATAAGAAAAAAGATTTATAGTAATGGTGTTTAGACAAGATATCATGGTTGCATCTTGTACTCTGAATAACTACCACAAAGACAACAATATTCAATGTGTTAATTATTGTAATTGTCCTACTGACCTGTTTCGAAATTGTCTCATTGGTATTTCTCATTAAAATTAATAAAATAAAAACAGGCCAATAGAAATATGTCCTCTGAACACTCCTATGTGTTTGATTTGATTGTTTTGAAAATTGGTTTTTTTTTTTTTTATATAGGATCTCACTACACAGTTCAGACTTGTAGTGATCCTCCTGTCTCAGCCTCCCCAGTGCTGGGATTATGGGCATGTGCCACCACGCCCAGTGTCGGGGTCAGCACAGCACGCCCGGGCTCGGGGCCAGATATTTTGTTCATTTTTTATAGCACTGCAGTCATTATTCCCATCTTATAAAATTATTGCTAGAAGTGAGCCATTTTGATAAGCTTTCTAAAACAGACTAACTTGGCAAATTTATTCTAAAAATGCATACTATATAGGTTAACACAGGAAACATACGATACTCTAAGGGAATTCATTTACTCAGAAAGTCACATGGAGTCTATGTGGGGAAAGAGCTATTCTCAGTCCAATACCAGCTACCTCCTACAATGTTTACGTCTGTCGTACTTTATTTCCTCCCATCTAGGTGTGATCTAAAACTAGAAATAAAACTATCGTTAGAAATGTCATTCTCCAGCATCCTGATTGACATGCAACCTGACTAGGCAGTTGCTTGTGTTTGCCTAGTTGAACTTGACCTTCGTAAGACTCTAAAACACAGAATGGATTATCACATCCATTTTCATAAAGCATCTTATTATCAAAGGCATAAAATGCCAACAGCACCTTTATAGAGGTGGAAGCACTTAATATGATGAAAGCCCTTGGAGGTCTTTATATATGCCGTTTATGTACAAGAGAAGTCCTCATTCCACGAGAGTATGCGTTTGCTTGCGCTATTTCTTACTGTTATGTGAGGACATGGGAGTGAGCCGGCGGACATCTGCCGCAGAGAATTGACAAATGCTTGCAGGGAAAAAGGGGAACATGCCAGGAAGCCCAAATTGGCACACTTCATTGTCTGTGGACCACACATTTGCCAGAACAGAAGATAGTCAGCTAGTTTTCCATAGGCTTAACAACCTTACAAAAGCATCTTATTGCCCACTTCTGGGATGCTTCGTAATAGCAATTCATATACTTGCTTTTATAAATGAAATGCTGTATTTTATTACACAGTAGAGATGAACTCAAATATGGATGTGGGCAGAAGATTAAATATTTCAATATTGTAGACATCGGTACACATTGTTGTTCTTAGGTGTGTGTGAGTGTGTGTGTGTGTATGTGTGTGTGTGTGATGTAGCGAGAAACCTGGATATTTACAAGGAAATGAACAATTAATAAAATTAGTGAAAGCAAACAAACATTTTTGTAAGTAGTCATTACCCAGCAATATTACGTTTTAACAGTATACTGTGGTCTTAACATCCTCCACCTTCCAGAAGTCCAGAGTGTTGAGGCAGGAGGATTTCAAGTTTAAGTTCAGCTTGCAAAAATTAATGATCGAATAAGACCCTGTCTAAGAATGAATGAATGAGCCGGGCATGGTGGCGCACGCCTGTAATCCCAGCACTTAGGAGGCTGAGGCAGAGGATCGGTGTGAGTTCGAGACCAGCCTGGGCTACAAAAGTGAGCTCAAGGCCAGCCTGAACTGCATAGCGAGACCTTGTCTCAAAAAGAAAAAAAAAAAAAAAAAAGAATGAATGAATGAGTGAGTGAGTGAATGAATGAATGCGAGTCCTCCACCTTGTTCTGCCGTTGTCATCAGCACACTTCCAGCTGCCATGTAGTGGATGGGAAGGGCACAGGCTCTCAAATTTGATTGATCTACCTTCAAACCAGAGCTACCATATCCCAGCACAGTGACCTGGAAATTGATCCTCGGTGTGATCATTCATACAGGTACAATGTTGTTTTGTTAGAGTGGCTGTTATGAAGATAAAATCAGGATATAAAGTCGATCAAACTTAATAGGTAGATGTTTAATAGGCGCTCTTTACCTTCAGATCCTACTTTTGCCTTCCAAAGAACAAAGCAGCAAAGCATGGGTACCTCAAGGATGTGTTCTGGTTTTGGTTAATGGTAAGCTTAATGAAGTGCTGTGGTTTGAACATGTGTGCAAATGTTCACAGATTAGATACTTGGTTCCCAAAGATGGAGAAGTTAGACTTCTGGGTGAGATTGGGTCATGGTGGGTCTGCCTTTAGGACTGGCTCAAACCACTCAGGGATTAGTGGACAAATACCCTGGGGGTGGTTGCCTTTGTTATAAAGTCATATTCTCTCTCTCTCTCTCTCTCTCTCTCTCTCCTGCTCTGTCTCATCTCACCGTGGGATACCCGATAGACCACAGGATATCAGCCCGATTACAGTAAAGCAGGAAGCCCCTCTCCAGGGCTGCCACCCTAATCTTGGTCTTGCCAGCCCCTAGACTGAACTAACTAAAGATCTGTTTTTTTATGAATTATCAAGTCTGTAGTATTCAGTTACAGTAACAGAAAATGGAGTAAGACAAATACAAAGTATAAATTTAGAAGAAAAAAATCATAACAAGTGAAGGAGTTCTAAAAAGCTACTTGAATATTTCAGATGAAACATGCTTTTCATCGTGTTGTCATCTGACAATAACGTCACAGCATTCATTGTATACAAAGAAAAGTTGTACAAATTTTCTGCTAGCATTGCTGATTAGACATTTTTATTATATCTGGTCTAGAGGAAGAGTTTCATGCAAGATAATTTGATTAGTGGAATTCATATGTTAGGTTTTAATAGTGTCAACTTTAGGAAACTTGAAACCAAGTTGATTTCATATATAACTTGCAAGATGTGGAGTAATTTCAAGTCTCCTCTAAGTGACAAACTTTAAATAACATTTAAATTGGCAATACTGTACCAAATCTTTGGTTTATATCCTCATGTCATGATGTTGGATAGAGCGGGCAGTGGTATTTATAGAAGGTATTTTTCCATCTGGTTATCCAGGAATATTTCCAAGCTGTGACTCTGCACACTCGAAGTCCTTATACATCCCAGCTAAAAGTGTCTCCAATTTAATTTCCCCTTACTTGTATCTCATATTGGGGGCGGGGCGATAAGTCAGCAAGACAATGATCATATAATCAATTAGACTTATAATATTTTGCTATTACGAAGTTTCTAAGGCATACAACCGTGAACACATTGGTAGGGCTCCTCAAAGAGTCTTGTAAAGGATCTTGGTGATGGTGATAAATTTCTTTAGTTTCGCCTTAAATTCACCTTTGCTTCTGTCTGTCTGTCTGTCTGTCTTTTTCTTTCTCTCCTGCTCCTTCTTCTTCCTCATGTGTGTGTGTATTTTCTTACTCTTTCAACTCCCTCCAGTCTGACTTTGACATCTATCACCGTATTAAGCTGCTCTCTTAAATGTGGCAGTGCTCAGTATGATTTCCTCAACTCCCTTGTGACTCAAGCTGCTTAGCACGTTGTGGGCTAACAGCCACGTGGCCGTGGTCTCCACAGGCTTCACTGCCTTCTGTACTCATCAGTCTGTGAGCTCTGGAGTGCGTCGCCAGCTCCGGCCTGCTACCTGTGATCCCAGCACAGTGGGGAATCTCAAACCTCCATCTCTAGCACACTCCAGTTTCTTCTTCCTACCCATCTGAACTGCAGATCTCTTCAGTCACAGCACAACCTCAAATCCCGCATTCACAGCCTGCTCCTGCGTCCTTTTCCTACACGGGCAATGTCGCATTTTTACCACCTGATTGTTTACTGATCTTGAATTACGCATCTCCTCTTCCAGCTCCTTGACCCTTAAATCCCTAGGTAGTGCTGGGTACATAATGAGCTATAAACATATGTAGCTTAACTAATTAAATGGCATTTATTAGAATGTTAAGAAAAATTCTATTGTCACTTTTAGTAGGTCATGAACCTTGGTTGCCTAATCTGGCTCCACAAGCTTAGGGTCCATAAATCTTTCAGGAAATCTTTTATTTTTAAAGAGAAAAAACCCCACAATATTTCAAAACAAAATAATAGGAGGGTGACAATAGTTAACACATGGCATAGTGCTATCTTTAGAATTGTTACATAGAGTTACACATATAGGCATTTAATTGTCCAAGCAGTATCAGCATAAACCTTTTTTTTTTTTTTGGCAGGACCAGAGTTCGAACTCATGACCTTGCACTTGCCAGGCAGAAACCATTCTTTTCAATGAGCTAAAAGGAATCAGTAATATAACACCTTAATTATCTTGTACATATATATATTTCTTTTACTCTTCCTGCCCTTCATTTAACCTTTTCCAATCCCAATTTTTCTTTCATTTGACCAGTTTCTTTTCATTTTACCATAACTATTGTACATTTTGGATCTTGTTTATTCTTTCAGCTTCAAACACATGCTTATACATGTGCCTCTGGTTTACTTCACTCCTGATTATGGTCTTGAGTTGTATTCCCTTACCTATAACAGTTTCCAGTTGGTCCTCCTGTATGGCTGAGTAGTGCTCCACTGTATAAAAAGATCACATCTTTATCATTCATTCCTCCATTGATGGGCATCTGGGTTGTTTCCAAGATTTAGCTAATAAAAGTTTTGTTATTATCAAAATGGGTACACATATAGCTCTCGGGTGTGATGTTCTTAATTCTTCTGTGAAGATACCCGGAAATGGAATAGCTGGGTCAAATGGGACCTCTAATCCTAGCTTTGTGAGGAATCTCCTCAGGTTTCCACACTGGTTGCCACAACCCCCACTCCCACCAGCAGGGAAGAAGGCTTCCTTCTTCCCATGGCCCCTCAACCTTTGTTATTGGCTGATTTCTTGATATTCTTTCTGGTGTGAGGCGGAATCTTAGCATTTTAATTTGCATCCCTCGAATGACCAGTGATTCTGAACATTTTTTTTCAAGTTTATTTGCTGTTTGTATTTCTTCACATGGGAAGGGTATAATGATCTCAGATGCCCATTTTTGGATTGGGCCATTAAGCTTGGGAAATGTGATCTTTCTAAGTTCTTTATATGTTCTCAGTAATAAACCTTTATCTGAGGAACAGCTGGCCCACATTTTTCTCATGTTATGAGTTATCTCTTCGCTCTTCTGGTTTGTCTTGCTGTGCAAAAGATTTTAAATAAGATGATGTTGCAGTTGTTGATTCTTTGTGATAATTCCTGTGTGGTCAGATTTTATTGATGTCTTTGCTTACACCAGTGTCTTCAAGAGTTTTACCTATTCTATCTTTCAGCAGATGTAATGCTTCTGTTTTAATATTTAGATCTTTGATCAATTTCAAAATTAGAAGTAGGGATGGTGACAGTTATGGGTCTAGTTTTAATCTTTAGCATGTGCCAAGCCATTTTTTCCCAGCATCATTTATTAAAGAGGCCATCTTTCCTCCTGTGAATGTGTGCGATCCCTTTGTAAAACATAAGGTGGCTAGGGCTGGTGAGATAGCTCAGCAGTCTAAGTGTTTGCTTAGGTAAGTGCTGGGGCCACGGTTCGATTTCAGGCACCACATGCCACACTGGCTCTGCCCTTGGGTGGGCTCAGCCAGTGATGGAGTACTGGCATGGTGACACATGCTTGTAATTCCAGGACTAGGGAGGCACAAATCAGAAGGCTCAAGCTGCATAGCGAGACCCTACACACACACACACACACACACACACACACACACGTAGCTGGTCATGTCAGGAGTTGTTGCTGCATATTCTAAGCTGCTCCATTGATCCTGAGGTCTGTTTTTTATGCCAGTACCTTTTTTTTTTTTTTTTTTTTCTTATCATAGTAACTTTAGAGGATGATTTCAAGTCAGGGATTGTGATGCCTCCTGCTTTGCCTTTTTGCCCAGAACTGCCACTGCTACTCTAGGTCTCTTCTGATTCCCAATGAATTCTACAATTATTTTCTGTAATTCTGTGAGATATGATGTCAGGGTTTTGACCAGAATTCCATTAAATCTGTGTAACAGTTTTGGAAGGATGGCCATTTTCATCATATTCTTTCTTCTCAAGAGCAAAGGATATCCCTCCATGTTCCAACATTCTCTTTGATTTCCTTTTTTAGAGTAGTGTAGTTTTCAATGCGGAGGTCTTTTACATCCCTCAGTAGATAGGTTTCTAGGTATTCAACTTTGGGGGCCCTGTTGTGAAAGGTGACTCTCTAGTTTCTTTCTCAGTGAGTTTATTCATGTACAGGAAGGCTATTGATTTTTGAGTGTTCACTTTATATCCAGCTAAATTACTAAATTTGTTTATTAAATGTAGCAGTTCTTAATGGAAGTTTGGGGATCTTCTGAGTAGAGTATCACGATAGTTTAACTTCTTCCTTTCCTATCATTATTCTTTTTATTTCCCTCTGTTGGCTAATTTCTCTGGTTCGTGTTTCTAGGACTATGCTGGATGGGAGTGGAAACGGGACACCCTGTGCTGTTCCTGATTTCAGAGTGAAAGCTTTTCACTTTCGTCCAGTTAGTATGACGTTGGCTGTTGGTTTGTTACCAACGGCTTTTATCAGACTGAGATAAAGGCCATCTATTCTAATTTTCTGTAGGATTTTGTCATGAATGGGAACTGCGCTTTGTCAAAAACATGTCCTGCATCTATTAAGATGACTGGATGATTTTTGTCCTTGCTTCTGTTAATATGGAGGAAATCTGGAAACATGGAGAAATAAAAGGACAACTGCTAGGACTTACGGAAACAATGACAATCCCCTGCGCCGCTCCAGTTTCGTGGTCCTTCATTAAGGTGGGGAAATCTGTCAAACATGACCATCTACTGTCTAAAGAATTACAAAATTAAAATACACTCAAGGTAAGTCAATGTACGACTCAGAGCAGGGATCCAACTTTGAGAGGCAACACATTATACAGTGAGCAAGAGGTATCATCTCAAACAAGGTCAAAGCAGAGAGGGTGACTGAGGAGGGGACGCAGAAGGACAGGGACTGATGCTGATTACCTGCTGCGATGTCCTGCCATAGTTATAAGACAAAAAGATGGAGGGAGAGAATGATTGAATTAACCCTCTCCTGTCCTCCTCATGGTAACCTGAGAGGCAGGAAAGGCCATAACACCAAGAAGATTGCTTGCTCTGCTTCGATAACATGATTGTGTTTCACTCCTTGGTGAAAAAAAAAAAAAAATGCAAGGATTGAGACACTCTTATGTCTCATAGAAACATAAAGATGCTGAGCCACAACTGCTCATGTTTTCAGGTGATACCTTAGCTCTGAACAGGAAAAATGCTACTGAAAAGAACTGGAGGCTGGTACCATACATTGTCAGCAACCAGAATAGCTATCCCTGCCTTTTCCTGAGTTCCTGTCACATGGTGTCTTAGTTACTTTTCTCGTTACTGGGACAAATACCTGACACCCAAAATGAAGGAAGGAAAGGTTTATCTAGCTCACAGTTACTGGAAGTTTCAATCCATACTCGACTGGCTCCAAGGCAGAGAGACACATGGCAGAGAGCAGCAGCAATATGGTGACAGAGGCAACCAAACAAACAGGGGAGCAGAGAGCAACAGCCTGAGTCTGTCTCTCTGTCTCTCTTTATATTACATCAGGCTCTCTGCCTTAGCCTATCTGCTTCAGGCCACACCTATAATTCCCAGCAGTATTCAGACCCATAATCCCACCAGTACTAAAACACATAATCCAGGTGTATCATGAGTCAAGTCTCAAACTCTAGAAGTCCCCACTCCATGATTGTATGAGGCTCTGTGGTGGGGGGGACTAGAAATAAACCATAACACATGGACAACTGTTTTTCATTCTTTGATGTTTGGTCTGTTAATTTTTTATCACAATACAAAGTTGAGAATAATGGCAATAAAAGTAATATCTACTTTCTATTCAATTCTTGCTGTACGCCAGGCACCTCTACCTGCTGTTTAGTTGCTATTTCATTGATCCACACAGAAACTCTGTAAGTTAGTAACAATCATTACGTTGTTGATTACTAATTCTACAGGTGAGGACATTAAGGCAGAGAGAGGCTGTGTGGCTTGCTGAAGGTTACACAATTTGGAAGTGCCATGGAAGCTGGGTGTGATGGTATATGCTGTAATTCCAGCACTCAGAAGGCAGAGGCAGGAGAAGTGCTGCGAGTTCGAGACCAGCCTGGGCTACAGGCTGAGTTCAAGGACAGCCTGAACTGCACAACAAGACCCTGTGTGAAAAACAAGAGAAAGTCTCAGGGGCTACAGAAGTTGCTCAGTGGTAGAGGGTTTGAGTGGCATGCCCAGAGCGATGTATTTCACCCCCAGTCAGCAGTGGGGAAGCATCAAGTCTTAATCAGAAAACTTCCAACTCTATTATATGCTAATATACAGCAGTGCATTTTAATGCATTTGAATCATTTTGTTTTTATAGGAACAGAATAATGGGAATTATTTGCATTCCTAAAAAATCCATAGAGCTGAAGGTTTGGTAAAAGTAGGTGCAACTATTACAGTTGCTTCAGTTCATTTTATTTTAGTTTTTTAAAAGGGTACAAAATGGTAAAAAATAAAAAAATAAAAAAAGAAACAATACAAAATTTCATTCAAGTAATAGGAATCTGACAGTGGTTGTTGTACTGCATAATGCTATCTTCACATTAATTTTTTTTTTCTTTTTTTGTCTTTTTGAGACAGGGTCTCATTATGTAGTTCAGGCTGGCCTTGAGCTCACTTGTGTAGTCCAGGCTGGTCTCGAACTGACACTGATCCTCCTGCCTTGGCCTCCCAAGTGGTGTGATTACAAGCATGAGCCACCATGCCCAGCACATTAGTTCTTTAGATTACCAGATAAAAAGCTGTAAGAGTGGTTTAAAAAGTTATGAGAAATTAAAAAGTAAAAATTTAAGGGCTGGGAAGATAGCTCATGGTCACAAGTGCCTGCCTGGCAAGTGCAAGGTCTTGAGTTCAATCCTCAGTTCCAGAAAAAAGAAAGAAAGAAAGAAAGAAAGAAAGAAAGAAAGAAAGAAAGAAAGAAAGAAAGAATATTTAGGCATTAACTGCTCCTCTCAATAAGCTAGGAGACATCAGCAGCACACTTGTCTAAGCTACCCTGTGCATCTACATGAATAGCTCTTTTCCCCTTCCCTCAGTCTTAAGAAGAGAAACCATAGTATAAACTCATTGAAAGTCAATATAAAGCACTACCATGCTTCACTCTAAATCACTTTCTTTTCCCCATTATCTCAGATAATATGTAGTTTTAAAACTAATATTTTAAAATCTTAATATACAGTTATGTGTTTGTCTATTTTGAAATGTAGCCTGTTGTTGGATAATGGCAGAAAATATTGGAACTGTTTCTACTGTTGCAGAAAATGAAAATAAGCAACTTTTATTGGGGATATCTTGACTCAGAACATTTTGAAAGGTTTTATGAGATTTGTATCTGTGACATGCTGACATAAGCTATACTTAAAAGACTTCCTATAGAATAAAAGTAGCACAAAACAAAATTTCTAATAAACATCTATCTTGTTTCACCTACCACAAAAACAAGAAGACTGAAGACCCCGAGCCAAGTGTTCCTGTGAAAATTACTTGGGACAAGAAGGCCATGACCAGAAGAAAGTGAGGTCATGTGAGAAGAAGGTAAGGCAGCCAGGGAAGGGGTGTTGGGAGCCAGCTGCCACCACGTGTGTGTCTCTTAAGCCACTGGGTCATCTCCCGGGCCAGCGTAGACCATGCATTCCAAGAGCGACAGGGAGCCGAGATGCTGTAGCCAACTCCCTTCAGTCCCACATTGTCTCAGTGGTGAAGGAGAACTGCTCTGGAGAGGAGCAACAATCCTGCTGCCTTCCAGGCCTGCCGTATGGGGTAGCAGGGGTCCCACTAACAAGGGAAACCTCATGGCGCTGGCACTGTTACTGGAATCTCAACCTACATGCATGGTGGAACCATCAGATGCACCTCTCCTCTGTGCCCCCTTTCATGCTGACGGCCATCATTATTTCCATAAGCCTGAATATCCCAAACAGCATCTCTCAGGAACAAGAAAAAAAAAAAAAAAAAAAATCAAGCTACCCAACAATTAAACTTCCTCATGCACTGATTTGTGTGAGAATTCTGCAGAATTGCACACCAAGCAAAGAACCCAGATTATCTGTTCCCAGCTGCCCTGGGTAATGAAGCACACAGTACCTTGCATAGAACAGTACTTAGGAGTTAACGAGAAAGAGGAAGCGTAAACGAAGCAAAATACACTGAAGAGTACATCCCTTTGCTAGGATATCCAGGATATCCCTGCCCTCTGGGAAGCTTTTCTCCCTTCAGGCCTGAAAGTTAGGCACTACAGTGTCAGGGCTTTTGGTGATCTGAAGAAACTTTATCCTGCTTTACTTTATTCATGAACCCTATAGTTCTGTGGGCCTCCCAATCCATTATTTAGGGGAAGAGAAGATTTGCAGCCCAGGTAAAGATCAAGTGACTTATTCTTGATTCTAAACTGAGCCGATGGTTTAGTGAGGGACAGAACTTCTCCCAACTGGAGGAGTTGGATGGACCTGGAGTCCGAAGCCTGCCCCATCTCATCCACGGTCCACCAAGGAACACCTGCTTCTGGCTCCACTTTAGCTTCAGTTGTTTCCTCTACATAAAAGACCTTATGCCGGTAAGATTGCCAAATGATCACATAGATGCTTTTTAAGTTTTAATGTTTTTTTGTTTTCTTGTGGCTGTTACCATTCCTTTGTAGGAATTAAAGACGTGACATATCTTTGTGGGTACATACATAAAGCTGCAGAGAACCAGAGAGGTAGCTCAGAGCTCAGAGGCATAAGTGCCTGCCAGGTAAGTGCAAGATCTGGAGTTTGCTCACAGTACGAAAGTACCAAAGACAAACAAACAAACAAATAAATAGATGCAGAGAGCATTGCATCATCCTGTTTAGCTTAGCTTTGTGCCCCATTTGTATTCATCAGTCTCTCAGCTGTGTGCCTGAAAAACTGACACATATATACGTGTGTGTGTAATATATTACATATATATATATATATATATATATATATATATATATATATATAGCATTACTTGTGCTTTTCCTATATTAATCTGCTTTTCTAGGCATATATCTTCATGCTTTGTTCTGAAATGTCCTTGCTTATTAATTGGTCAACTTTGAAAAGTTTACTATAAATAGTTTCCAAGTTGGGAGAGAGGAAAAAAAAACAAGTTTTCACAAGGATGCCAGCTTGTGATTTTTTCAAAGGTGATAACGAGTGGACGATCTCGTGTGCAAATCAAAAGCATGGTTTGCACCCTCTTGTGGGAGGCCTGGCAGGATTGCTCTGTGGAGGAAGCAAGGATTAGCTCTATGATTTCTATTTGCACTCTGAAATTTCTCCCCAGCCTGAACCCGATCTCTGTGTTTACCCATCCATAAGATGGAATGGCAGGACTCTTCCAGAGGAGGACTTGCAAGAAATGCTGGGTGATTTTCAAGCTGCAAAGTAAGCATAGCAAATCTGAGCATGCAAAAAAAAAGAGAGACAAGGAAAAGAAAATAGAAAATGGCTCCCTGCAGTCACGGCTCAGCAATGCTCACCAAGCTCTAAACAGTGGATGCGCTAGTATTTTTCTCTAATCTCTCAATTGGGAAAAGTGTAAAGATGTTGTTAAAATTTAAGTGGCTTTGTTGGGAGGTTTTCTTTCCAGCGTCACCTCCAGCATGGGAGTGCTTATGTGAGTGTATTTATGTCCGTGTGTAGAGGAGAGAAATGTGAGGATAGGAACAGAAAAATAAAGCTTGTAAACATGTTTGATTAGGTTTCTTATATAAATGTCTCTTTTATGTCTTTGGAGATAGATACCATAAAGGGATGAAGTACAGTATAGATATATAAATGCGATTACCACCAAAGAGCAATGTAGCAAGTGTATCCAAGTTGCACATAGCAACTTTACAAACCCAAATGTTAGCCGGGCGTGGTGGCTCACGCCTATAATCCCAGCACTCGGGAGGCTGAGGCAGGAGGATTGGTGCGAGTTCGAGACCAGCCTGGACTACAAAAGTGAGCTCAGGACCAGCCTCAACTGCATAGCGAGACCCTGTCTCAAAAAGACAAAAAAAAAAAAAAAAAAAAGAATCCAAATGTTATATGAGGACACTCTGTGTCGGCGCAATATACATTTGTATAGAAGTCATTTAGAATAGAACTAACACATACTATTGTCTTAATTGCATCAAAAATACAATCAGCAGGGCTGGTGAGATAGCTCAGGGGTCTCAAACACCTGCTTACGCAAGCATGCAGGGACTACAGTTCCATCCTCTTCACCACATGCCATATCAGCCCCGCTCCCACGGTGGCCTGAGTCAGACACACACACACACACACACACACACACACACACACACACACATGCGCGCACGCACACACACACACACATGTGCACATGTGCACACATACCACACACACACACACTGCAATCAGCAAATACTGATTGTATTGTATTTAGGCTTACCAAGATAATCTCACTAATTTAGGATTTATTTTGTTTGGTTATTTGGTCAAAGCTAGTTCAATTATTTATTTAATGTTTTTTCTAGCTTGATTTATACCACATAGCTCTTAATGTATGGTCTAGTTTACATAGTAGCTCATAGGTATGCTCTTGAGACACAGTCTGTATTTGTACAGCATGCTAGCCCAGTACTGTACTTTAGACATTTGAGTCAGACAGGAAAATAAATGCCAAGTGAACGCTATGTTCTCCTATCATGTCATAAACTAAGGCTTGTGACTCAAAGGATGCTTAAGGAACTTAGATGCTTAAGTATGAATAAAATCTTATGAAAAAGCAGTAGCAATTTTACAGACTTTTAAAATTGTCCAAAACATCTGGAAATACAGCAAATTACCTTAACTATTTCTACCAATGATCCCTTTAGATGGAAATTTAAATTAATAACAAATGAAAGCAAAAATATACCAGACTATTCTGGCATTAGCACAGAGACACTGTGACCTGTGGATAGAAAATGCAGCATGCTATTATTTTATACAAATAAACTCCCCTGAATCTGCAGAAGAGAAGTGTGCTATCTGTGACGATGGAAATGCTCTGTATCTATTCTGTCATTACAGTAACCACCAGCTGGAGGTGGCATCTGGAATGCAGCCAGTGCAATGAATGCACTGAAGTTTTAATTTTATTTCATCTCAACACATTTTAAATTTAAATATTCGCATGTTGATATTGAAGTTACTGTACTGAGCAACGTACTCGTGCAGGGTTTGGTATTCAGTGTAGGGCAAAGCTGGGCACGTATTCTGCCATGGAGCTATGCCTTCAGCCCCCAAGATCTCCATGAAAATGACTGCACACAATTCAAAATTTTAAAATTAGCATAGTCTGTACATTTATTAAACTTAAAACTAGGACCTGTAGCTCAGTGGACTAAGTACTTGCCTGGCAAATGCAAGGTCCTGAGTTGGATCCCTGGTACTGCAAAAAATAAATAAAACAAGGACCGACCACTAAAGGTCTGGAGAACCTACTGTTTGCAAAATCTTTTTTTCTCTCTCTTTTTTCCCAGACCAGTTCTGACTTCTCTGACACTTCTGCCTGAGCTATAAACTCTTTGGAAATTTTTTTCTCCTTAGGGATTTTGACATTGATTTTTTTTTTTTTTTTTTTGGATACTATTCTCACACTTGTCTTTCTTTTCTGATCCATCGCTAGTTTCTTGAATTCTCTCTATTTATATGCTTCCTATGTTGAGACGTACAATTTTGTCCCTTGATCCCTTAAGGCACTTGAGAAATGTTTGGTTTGGCCAGGCTCTGAGCTCACCCTTCACGCCCCTGATGGTATTTTCCACACACAAACAGCATCTCTAGAGTAGACGTTATAGTGGGCTACTTCACCCTGTGCTACAGACTTCCCAAGACTTCTGCTTGAATGGCATATGCCCAAATCAATCCAGAAGGCTTGAATTGGGATGTGGGGATGATCTGATGCGACATCTGTCACCCCATTGATCACCAGGTTGATTCAGTTGATCTGGGTGGCCAGGCAAGTGTCCCGTTTCCCCACTCAATGATCCATGTGCATCCCTCCTGAAGCTGTGCCCTCAGTTGAAGAGGAAGGCCACCCCAGATAGAGAATGACCATTCCTCCATGAAGGGCATACAACTATCCATGCTTCCCTGCTAGAACCTCCAAACAAGCTCTCAAAAGGCTTGAGTCGGGTTGGTAGCTCAGTGACCTCCAGTACATGCTCACACAACTAGGCTATCATTCTATCATTTCATATATCAAATGAATTTTTACTAGTAACATTTTCCCACATCTTACTTTCTGCAGATAGTAAGACTATATATCACTCTTGAGTTTCAAAGTATCAGTACTTTGCCTGAATCACAAAGGAGATTCCTGCCTCACTCAAAAAGACAACAAAAGAGGTACTTATCATATTTTTTTCATTCATTTCCTAAAAGCAATTTCTCCATAAAACTATACATCAAAAAATCGTTTCAAAGCAACCTCTCTGAAAATGCCTGCTTTTCCCATTCTTCCTGCTCTTCTTCCAGAGTGGGATCTAAGTGAGGCTGAGCAAGGGGATGCAGGAGGGTTGGCTGGGGCTGGATCCTCACAACACTTGGGCTTCATGGCCCATGAATTACTGAAACACTGAAGCATCAAGGCCATGGAAGAGGACTGAGAGCAATGATCAGAAATTCAGGGAATGTTGGAAACTATAAAGTCTGGAAGATGGATAAGCAGGTTTGAAAGGGAAGAGAGGCCCAGCAGAAAGGCTGGAAGAAACTGGGTGTAGGGTGAAAGAACCTTTATCAGCTCCTGCTGCGAATGTAGAGGCAGAAGGCATCTGCTGATATTGCAGAGCCTAACAGGCTGGCCTTTGTCTTGTTCTTTTCCCTGAGATATCACCCCAGTATAAGCCTTTGTACCCTTACTACTCTTTGTGGTTTTATCTTAGTTGTAGGACCTCTGGGCAAGTCGTGAAAATACTCAGTGCCTCAAATCCTCATCTGGCAAAGGGAAGGAGGATCCATATCTGTCTTACAGAGTCATTGTGAAGATTCAATGCATTCATAGCTAGATCACATCGCCAGAGTCTGAGACATAATAAAAGTTACTAGCAGTTGTTAATATATGACTATTAATGTATTATTTCTATAACAGTTTTTTTTAAATAAATCTAGTAGCTCTATTCCTAAATTCCCTTCCCTTCATTCTACCCTACATTTATTTTTGTCTTTATTTTCTTGATGGTCTTTTCAGTGGTTTTTAAATTGTCTGATAACTAGGTACAAACTCCTCCATCTGACTATCATAAACTTCAGTAACCAAACCCCAGCCCCTCGACTTGGCTACTCTGTGTTCTCCCTTTACTTTTGTACCTCCTCATCTGCGTTCATGTTGCTTTCCTTCCCTAGAAGCATTGCCTTTTAGGCTTCCTACCAGAATTGTAGCCACTTCTTAGCTTCTGGCTAGAGTTCCATCTCACGTACTGCAGCACAGGTAGTGGCTGCTGTACCTTCTCAATGTGGATGTCCAGTAACTCCAGGCATAAGGTCCAGCGCATATGAGATTTTGATGGTCGTTGCACTCTTTGTCATTCCTCCCCTGGTATTTAATATTTCAGGTTTTACGACTCTCAGCGATGTAATTGATAGTTTACAAATGCAAATTATACTTGTACAGAAAATCCCCAGTTATCACGCATCCTAGAAGCTCTTATGAATGGAAGTTTAAAGCACCGAGGTCTTTGTAAGGATGCAAATGTCTTTACTGCTCAAAATGGTCTTCTTCCTCTTTGTTTTCACCATCCTCAGCCTACTATATTTTCATCCAGGGGCTTTCTCCCTCACATCACAAGATAGCTGCTGCTACAGTTCTAGTTACTTCCTGTACATTTCAAGTATCGTCTTATAACTGTTCAAAGGCAGAAGGAAGTGTCAATGAAAAGTGTGTTATTCCTAGCTAGGGAAAAAAGGTCTGGGAAGAGAAGAAAAGTGGGTGCCATGATTGGCGTAGGTAATTTATCATTAGAGGCAGAGCACTCTGGCCCCAAAAGCAAAATTAGAATCTTACTGGGAAAAAGAGAGAAGCATCCCTAAGTAGATATCTCTGCTGAGTGTCCTCCCTTTTCTTGCATTTTTACTTTTGAATACAGTTTCCTGTAATGTCTTTATAACCCAGCATGTACAGGAGCCTGAAAAACGTAGAAGCCAATTAGTAGGAATATATTTGATGACTAAACCTTTAGTGTTCACTCGCCCTTTCTGTGCTAGTTGCACTTGAGGGTCAGAAACAGCTACGATTTGATAATAAGGAAGTTCTATGGCACACTGTGAGCTAAAAGACACAAACCTAACGTGACTTTTTGTGGATTCCTGCAGATATTCAGAAACCAAAAAGCAAATTTTGAGATGACTTTTTAATTATTATTTACTTAACATAAGCGTGATGTACTCAGCTGAACTGAGAGTCCTTTAATTATCTTTTCAGGAAGCCTGGCTGAGCATGTAGACCTTAAGCCACAAGCCAGAGTGACTTCCCGGCATCCCAGGCTTCTTTAAACATGGCTGAGCTCCCGACTGTGGTCCTTTCTTCCACCGATGTGGTACTGATCTGAACACAAAGCAATTAACATCTCCACGGAGGCAGATCTCTGCTTGCTCTGTATCATCGTAGCGGCTCTCAGGCCACTCACCCATCTGGCCACATGGCTGCTGCCATTTGCCAGCATGCGTGGGGGTGGGCAGCCAAGGTCTGTGGGGTGTCGGGAGTAGCACGTTACCACATGTGCGTGACCAGGCTTTAACATGGCCCCAGGCGCCCCATTCCTCGGATCAAGTAAAGGGAGGGACAGCTACTCCTGTTCACAGCACTCTGGGGTGTAGAATTCGGATGCAGCTCTGCCCAGTGTCGCCGCGGAGCATTGCAATTGTGGAAATAAATGTTTACAGTTTAATTTTGTGAAAATCTGTAGCCTAGAATTCTTCAGCTGTGAAAGTAAAATTCTAGAAATATAGGGAAACAAAGAAAGATAAAGGGGACAAGGTTTTTGAGCCATTGCAGGGGAACGGATACACAGGGAAATAGATGTTAAGCAATCTCTATATACCTGTGCATTCTTACATTATTCATATACAGATTAATGTATACATACTATCCGAAGATTGAGATGGAAAGTAAAAATATTTATAAAATCATCCGAATGGTTTTATTGTACGATATTGCTTACCCAGATGCTTTATACATAATTTTTAGTTTCCATTCAACTGTTTTGAAAGTACATAAATTTGATAAGCAATTCAGAATAGATGCAGGAGAGTTCATACACTCACTAATGTGAAAGCTGACAATGGTTCAGTGCAAAGTTTTGAATTTTCTGAAGTTATGATTAATAAATACATCTTAAAAAGTCATTGAAGAAACACAGGTGACATAGTTACATTATTGTTAGGCAACATATATGTAAATATTATTTTTAAAATGTATTTTATAATATATATGCTATTTGTAAGTTATACAGTATTATATTATGTGTAATAAATTATATAATACATAGTAATATAACTAGAATATAGATTTATGTTCTTTACACATGTTACCGTAACTTATGAACAGCATATATTTACACATGCTTATGTAATATATGTACATATAATATGACAATACATACTATATATATTTCATAGTGTTTATATAAAAGCAACAGAGGTATAGATAATCCACATACACTAAAGCATGAACACTTGTAATTAGTATTGCTCACCAACCAATAAGAGCTGTGCCAATTATACTTTTTCCTTTTTCTAATTTCAACATATCATTTCAACTTGTGTGTTTTCCATGAAGGAAAAATATAAACGCAGACTGGAGCGAGTGTTGTGATGCGCTATTCTCACCAGGGCTCGCCGATCAGGTCTGACGGCTACCAACGCCACCTGCCAGGCTAGGCTAGGAAGCTGGTGCCGGAAGGCCAGAGCAGAGAATCACCAAGCGCCCTACCACGCGTGACAGTCAGTTGGCTGCTCTGGCACGGTGGCTGCTGACTCACTGTCCTATCTGTGCATCCCAGACCTATGCTCATCTCTGAGCGTGATAAAGGACGTTAGCGCAGCTGCGTGGTATTAGCGTGGGTCTGAAGGAGCTGGAGCCGCGCTCTGACAGGCTGGGCATCTCGGCTCAGTTCGAAGCTTGGGCAAGCTGCTTAACCTTTCCAAATCACAGCCCTGCCCCACCCCTTTTGTAAATTGGGATAGCACCAGTAACTGTCACAGGTCTCTAGGGCGATTGAATAAAACAACACAAAACATAAGTCATCATCGTAGTGACAGTAAAGAGCAGAATGGGTTAGGATTGATTTTAAGCCCATTCCAGATTCCATCCGTCCACCCGTCCGTCCATTTCTCTGTTGATTACCACACCGAGTGTGTGCTATGTTAGGGTAAACATAGCTGCTTGGAGCAGCACATGAGAGTTTGGTCAAATTCTCAAACAGGGCAATTTTGCCTCTCAGAGAGAAGTAACAGACCTCACCTTTGGCGGCCTTCTCTGGAGAACTGTTCCTTGCCGTTGCCCTAGTTGTCTTCTGCCCCTTGCTGATGTTCACATGTACAGCCTGAACTGCCATTTCGGCTCCTTCCCCCAAAGTCTCATCTGCAAACCCTTATTTCCTCAGGTTGCTGCTGCTGCTGTTGAGAGCCTAACTCATGCTAGGTGCCTTTGCTCTTGCAGATCATGATGTCGCGTTTCACATGGGCTCTGCAGAGATATTGTGCCTTTCACAACCCAATCAGAGAATGTCAGAGCAAAACTCGGGCCCATTTCCATGGCGACCCAAGATCTTGTAAACAGCCAAGACATTCTGCAACTTGTGAGACCATCCACGCAGCTGGCTCTGCCTATATCCAGCGATTGCTCATGCAGTGATGTTATACAACGCACAGTTTAGTTGGACAGACAAGAATACATCAAATAAGGACAAGTGAGATAGCTCAGCGGACTAAGTGCCTGCTTATGCGAGAACAGAGACCAGGGTTCCATTCTGGGTGCCACATGCCACATGGGCCCCGCCACAGAGTGGGGGCATCAAGCAGGAGGACTGCTCTGAGTCTGAGGTCAACCTGGGCTACAAAGTGAGTTCAAGGCCACCCTGAACTGCACAGTAAAACCCTGTCTCATGTGTATACACACACACATGCACACACACACACAACTCAAAAGTGGTTTCAACTCCCCGCAATTACAGTAATAAATAATGTTTGATGCAGACTACGTAGGAGTATATCTTATGGTGGTAAAATGTAGATAACATAAAAGTTACCATTATGTCATTTAATGTTGGCCATGATAGGCAATGACCACTATCTAGTGGCAGAATATTTTCATCCACCTGAAAGGAAATCCCATACAATTATACTTTGTCTTCTCCCCTTCCCTTTAGTCCTTGGAGAGTACTACTTTCTTTAATTTTTTTTTTCTTTTTTCTTTTTTTTTTTTTTTGTCATTTTGAGACCAGGTCTCACTATACAGTTCAGGGTGGCCTTGAGCTCACTTTTGTAGCCCAGGCTGGTTTTGAACTCGCACTGATCCTCCTGCCTCAGCCTCCCAAGTGCTGGGATTACAGGTGTGAGCCACCACGCCCGGCTCTTTAATATTTTTTAATTTTAATTTTGTTACTAATATAATTTGTATCTCTATAGATTTACCTTTTGGGAGCATTTCATATCAACTGGATCATATAATATGTGGCATTCATTTATTTATGTATGTATGTATGTATTTATTTATTTATTTATTTATCTTTTTGGGACAGGGCCTCAGTATGCAGCTCAGACTGACCTTAAGCTCACTTTTGTAGCTGAGGCTGGTCTCGAACTCATGCTGATCCTCCTGCCTCAGCCTCCCAAGTGCTGGGATTACAGACATACGCCACCACACCCGGCCTTATGTGGCTTTTAAAGTCTGCTTTTTTTTACTCCAAAATATTTTCAAGCTCCATCCATAATTTTCACTTACGCTTGTTGCTGTTATTTGGATACACATGACGGCCGCGTTGGTCACAGGGATTTGTGCCTGTGCAGGCTGTGGGATCTTCTTTTTCCTAACCCTCACCCTCCCTCTGGCCCTTCTTCCCCCCCCACCCCCCTCCCATATGTGTGCAAGCTTAGCTTCTGTTTTGCTTTTTTTTTTTTTTTTTAGAATTTTTTATTTTATTTATTTATTTTTTTCTGTTTCAGAACCTTTGTTGGTTTATTCACTCATTTTTATGGCCAGCTCAGCCTGCCCTGAGGGCAGGGCTGGTGCAGCATGTGGTGCCGGGGATTGAACCGCGGTCCCTGAAGCCGCCCAAGCTTTCCCAAGCAGGCGCTTTAGACCACTGAGCCATCCCGCCGGGCCCCTGTTTTGCTTCTTCTGTCCTACTTTTTGTCTTTCCCCTTCCTGTCCCCCCACAGCTATCCTGCCCATTTGAACAATTTCTTCCTATTTTACAATATCTATTATGTATTTTGGTCATCTTTTATCCTTTATTGAATAGAAATTAGTAATACAGCTATCATGATTAGCTATCATACATATTTATCACATTTTAGCTAGCAGATATATTTATGATTTTTACCTTCTTTCTTTCCTCCTTTCCCTTTGTGCCAGTTGTCCCTTCCCTTGAACAGTTTTCTTTTTGTATTATTATTGATACAGGCTCTCACTACACAGTTTGGATTCATAGCGATCCTCCTGTCTCAGCCTTCCCAGCGCTGGGGTTACAGCGTGCACGCCCATGCCCAGTCTCAGGGCCTGCATGGCATGCGGTACTGGAGATCAAAGTCGGGACCTTGAGCTTGCCAGATGGGCTCTTGTGCCTCCAAGCTATCTCCCCAGACCCGCTGGAACAGTTTCTTTTCCGTTCACAGTATCTGTTGTATCTTTCACTTTACTCTTTCTGTTTCTTACACTAGGGAGACAATATGATGTTTACATATGTGGGTCTGATTTATTTCACTTATGACTATGGCCTCTAGTTGCATCCACTTACCTATAAAAGCCTCAAGTTTATCTTCATAGCTGAGTAATACTCCACTGTGTAAAAGTATCGTATCTTTTTTATCCATTCCTTAGTTGATGGGCATTTGGGTTGCTTCCAAGATGGACCTATGACAAATTCTAACTGCAAAGGATGCAGAGAAGAGGTAAGATGTCTATGAAGCAGGCCCAGTCCAGGAGAAAGGCCCCAACCATCTAAAGTTCTGTACCACGTTTAAAGAGGCTGGCCCAAAGCCAAGGGCCACAGAAGGAGTTCGAAAGCTGTTACAGGCTGCTGAAATCTTCCATTTTAATTTCAAGGAGGAAAGTGTCATGCTGCAATTATGTCAAAATCTAGTATCTTTCAGTGAAATGAATTTTTATTTCATTAACTAGAACATCTTGGTCCAAACACAGAAGATGAAGTCAGACTTGTAGAATCTAAAAGTAACAGAGTTTAGATGGCTTCAAAGAGCCTCTGAGTATGCAGGGGATTCAAAGAGCCTTGACATAAAGCAGATGAGTATAGACCTCACGCCCTGGGGATGGGGCTTCTCTAATCCACAGGCAGGTCCCCCAGCTCAAGGAGGTGCTCTGCACACTCACACGTGCCATACACAGCACACACATGGTGGACGAACAGCGAGACCTCCGCCAGGGCTCACCTTGGACGCACATCCCAATTAACTGGCCTGCCCCCTCGGGAGCCATTCTGCCTTTTCTATTTAGACATTCAATAATATGTAAGTGGATGTATCTTGAACATATGCTCATGAATAAAGTAAACCAGACCTACATATGTAAATATCGTATAGTCTCCCTGGTGTAAGAACCCGAAAGAATAAATAAATAAATACATACATAGATACATAAATAAATTAAATAAATAAATAAATAAGTTTTGGGGAGCACCAGGAATCAAACTCAGGACCTTGAGTTTTCTGCATCCTCAGCCCCTATAATTTTTTTTAGAAGACTCACTTAAATACAAGAAGAGTTTTAAAAAGTTTATTGAAAACATTAATATTTAATTATTTTTTGACCAATCTTACATGCCTATATCTATTAATCTAAACAGATTTGATGATGAAAATATGTAATACAACTATTGTTAAATTTTTGTTCTTGTTTTGAAATTCTGTACTATATGTACTCTTGCTTGTTACACTTTTTCTATCTTTGTTTCTAGTTTTGCTCTTTAAAATAAAATTTTAAATATTTGAAAAGATAAAAAATGGAATATAAAAAATAATATACCAATAGTACTAAAAGTTGCTGCAAAATGCCCTTAACACAGTCATGCTCAGCAAAAGTCGTTCATGGCACAAAAACAAAGCAAAGCAAAGCAAAACAAAACAAAAAAACCCACCTGAAGTCACATGGAGACCAAAAGAAATGTGGTATCTTTTTACTCTATAGCCTATTTTATCTCTCATACTGAGGAATCTTTCACTCTATGAGACAACATCAACCCGTCAAGTGGTAAGATCTTGGAAACCAAAACCAAAGAGAATGAGCTATGTAGGATTAGAGAAATCAAAGGTTTAAACTCAGGTAACTTTAAAGCGTCTCGACTGATCCCATTTCCAGTGGCACAAATCTCGCTGCCAACGATCTGTGGGAGCTCAGTATTTTCCCAAGTATATGTGGGAATGACAATTGCCTGGCACAGATCCCTGGCCACGGGAGTGTTTTCATTAGCACTCAGAGGCAAATCGCCAGCAACACCAGGGCTTTCTGTTTACCTTCGGGAAGTGCAAAGCATGGATGTTTACCAAGCCTGGACCAGGCAGCAGGCCCTCCAAGCCAGCCCGGCTGTGGCTGCTGTTGTTTTCTTAAATGTGTTTTGATATGAATAGGACAATTTGGGACAAAAAACTGAGACTGACTTTGAATCCTTTCCTTCTATGACTTATACCTCCCAGGAACTGAGGAAATCAGCAGGAATTTTCCTTGGAAGGATAAATGATTTTAAGAAATAATTTTTAATGCAATGACCTTCAAAAGAATTTTTTTTTTCTTCCCCAAGAATCTTTTCACCTCTTAGTTTAAAAAAAACATGCCCAGCAAAAGTAACATTTACACAATGACGAGGCATGAGAGGAGACAGCTGGGGAGCATTTGCTGGAGCTGGGACTGTATCTGGAACATTTGCTTCCTGGGGAGCGTGGTGAGATAAAGCGAACTCTTAGCCACAGGAGCTGAGAAGGCAGAGTGCTCAAAATCTCCCCCAGTTCAGGACTTCGTCAGAGGCAGAGCCAAACCATGCCAGCCATGCTCCTCATGACAGTATTTTCGCCTGACTGCATGCGTGGCTTCTATGTGCGATGCCGCTAAATGCATTTGAACTCCCGTTAGCATTCACGGTGTGAACGGACATTTGACAGCAGTTACCTGTGTACTTGCACGAGGCAATTCCAAAATTTCAAAGATATACAAGATAGTCGGCCTGAAAGTTTGTGGAAAATTAGAAGCAGACATTACTTGCTTTTTTGAACTTTGTCTGCTAACACTAAGAAACTGCTAGCACTCGGGAGGCTGAGGCAGGAGGATTGGTGCGAGTTTGAGACCAGCCTGGGCTACAAAAGTGAGCTCAGGACCAGCCTCAAGTGCATAGCGAGACCCTGTCTCAAAAAGACAAAAAAAAAAAAAAAAAAAAGAAACTGCTACAGCCTGCGGAAGTGGCCAGGTGCTCATCTGCTTGGCGCTAGGTGGCATTTGTCATGGCTGAATCTTGGAAACAGCCCTTGTGCCCATCCAGCAAGGCATGAATAAAAAGCTGTGGTATTTTTATGCAATAGAGAGTCACTCAGCTACAAGATAAGATAAACTTGAGGCTTTTATAGGTCAATGGATGCACCTAGGGTCCATACTCATAAATGACATAAATCAGACCTGTGTGTGTAAGTATCATATTGTCTCCCTAGTGCAAGAAACTGAATGAGCAAATAAAATCAAAAATGTACAGTAGATACTGTGAAAGGGAAAGAAACTCCTCAAAGGAACAACTAGGAATACCTAGATCCAGATCTATATCTATATTATACTGTCATTATAGATATAGATATAGATATAGATATAGGTCTGGTAATATTAGCAACTACTTTGAAGACAACAATATGCAATAAAATAACCATTGTTAGTTTCCTATCACCTTCTTTTGGAATTTTGCTTTGTTTTTAATTTTGATTGTCTTTCAAATAAAAACAATAGAAAGAAAAAGAAAGAGAAAGAAAGACAGACAGACAGACAAGCAGAAAGAAAGAAAGAAAGAAAGAAAGAAGAAAGAAAGAGCAAATAAGCAAGCTATACTAAGCTGCTTCCTCTATTTCGTCTTGCTTGGTGGTGCTGGTGCTGGGGTCTAGGGCCTGGGGTGCAGGGCCTCACACATGCCAAGCAAGTATTCCAGCACTTAGCTTCATCCCAGGACCCACTTCCTACTTTCCATGTTTCTTTAGTTTAACTTTACCATTTTTTTTCCTGTTCGCACATAGAAAACGTGGACATTATTGAAAAATAGAAAATGTAGAAAATTAGTAAGAAGTGAAAATTACTATAATTGTGACCCCAGCTATAAAACTTTCAATATTTTGGTTTATTCCATTCCACGCTGTATGTTTGCATGTATGTTTACATATGAAACCTAGATATTTATTTACTTTAAAATGGAGTTGATACCTTAAATATTTTTGTCTCTAATTTCATTGGATACTATAAAATGAGACTTCAACATGTCACTAAGTATTCGCAGAGCACAAGATTCTGAAGGACCATATAATGCCCTCTGCCAACTCACAGTATTGGATGTCAACATAGTTTTTCAGGTTGGCCTTGAACTCATAAATAGTTGAGCCTAACTTTAAACTCATGGTGATTCTCCTGCCTTGGCCTGCTGAGTGCTGGTATTATAGGTGTGTACTACACCTGGCTTAATTTTTAATTTTATTAGTATGTATTTGTAGTGCATAATGATTAGGGTGGATAGTGCATATACTCAACATCTCAGTTTTTTTTTTTTTTTTGTTACTTAACTTCTCTTTTAAATTAATTTTGTTTTGAAAAGTAAAAACAAAGCAGGAGCAAAAGTCAGAAACAAAGAAAGACACAGGGCACCATACACCAGTATGTATGTCACAGATTTTCAAACCATGAACAGCTGATTAACAGTGGTTGATATATTTTCTATTTTACTGTCAGATCTGTTGCTCCGTTTAGCAGATATAGTTATGTAAGATTGCACATATGGTTAGATGTTACCACTTGCTTCCAAGATACCGTAAAGTTTTGTTCTTGTCTTTTTCTTTAACCTTTTTCTTAATTCTTTTTACATCCCTATTCTTCCCGCCTCTCTTAGTCCAACTCTTAGACCCCTTCCTGTTTGCAAAAGATCTCCTGTCTCATGTTACCTATCTTTTATTTGCTCATAATTTTTAAACAATTCCATAGGTTTTTTTTTCATTAGCCTTAGGATCCAGGTCTTTATGTTTCCTATGCAATGCCAAGCTTACTATGCATAAAATTGATTTTGTGTTACATTAAAATGTTTTGGTTTCATTCATTCATTCATTCATTTATTTTGTCTTTTTGAGACAGGGTCTCACTATGCAGTTCAGGCTGGCCTTGAGCTCACTTTAGTAGCACAAGCTGATCTTCAACTTGCACTGATTCTCCTGCCTCAGCCTCCCGAATGCTGGGATTACAGGCGTGCGCCACCATGCCTAGCTCTCAAGCACTGGTTTCTTTTAAATTCTGTGTTTTTAAAGTTTATTTGAAATAAATTTCCCTGTAAATTTATTTTACAATATTTTCCTTTATCACAATACAAATTTTTCTAAGTAGAGTTTTAATTGAATTCTAAGAGAATTAAATTCAATGCCATTCCACAATAATTTTCAGTATTGTTTCTCTACTTTTTACTTTTAATAAGAAATAGTCATGTGACATTTTATAGACACATTAGTAGTACATTCCCAATAATTGGTACAATGTATATTTTTGTCTTCGTAGTAGTTATACAGAGCACAGGATGTATGGATGATAGTTTTTCTAATCATTGTTGATACAAAAAATTTCTTCTCATTGAACTAAGCGAAAGTAGTTGTATACATAGTCCAGTATTCCATAATCGCAATGGATTATTGGCAGAACTGGCGATGTCGGAAGATGTAGATTTAAGCCTTTTACAGCTCCGCATACTAATCTAGCTTTACGTTTTATGCCTTGTGGTTAAACTTTTCTTGCTTTAACTTGCCCTTACCTACCCAGCCCATAATTTTTTAATACTTCCAGTTTCTATGTAAGAGAAACCATGTGATATCTGAAGTTTTGTGTCTGATTTACTGCCTTTAACATTTTGGTGTCAAGGGGCATCCTCAAGTTTAGAAACAACTGTACTTTTCATATCAGAATACAAGTCTAGTTTACACTCTCATGAACAAAACAGAAGGAGCCATTTTTCCCTGCAGCCTCTCTAACATTTGTTATTATTTGGTTTCTGGATGACAGTGATTCTTTCATGGTTAAGGTGAAATTTCAGTGTTGTTTTAATTTGAATTTCTCAAATGACCAGAGATAGCACATTTTTTTTTCATATTTTTATCGGTCATTTTCACTTTACTTATTTATTTGTATTTTAGGGAAGGGTCTACAGGGTGTTCAGAGTCTCTCTATTAGATCGGGCTCATAGTGATCCGCCAGTTTCCAGCCTCCCAAGGCCCATGCCACCACACCTAGTCTCAATTGCCATCTCAGCATGCCCCGGGGGCAAGGCTGGCACGGCAGGCCCATGGATTGAACCCCTGTCCCTTGTACCTACTTGCAGGTGCTTTAGTCCACTGAGATGTTTGGCCGGCCCTCATTTTTACATCTGAGAAATGTAAATTTCTCACTTCACTGTCCCATTTTTATCAGGTGAAATAATATATTTATTTAAAATTTATTTCTCACCTTGAGTATGCAAAATGTGAACTCCACAAAATGTTCATTTCTTTATTTCACAGTTTACAAACATGCAAAGTAGAAACTTGCCGAAATTTGCATTACGTACTTATTAAGGCGAGAAACTATGTAGACTAAAATCACATGTCTTCTGTTTAAGGTATGCTTGGGAATAAACCACTGTAGAAATTATTACACATCTGAAACCACAGGGCATAACAGACTGCATGAAAATGCTGAGAGGTAAATGAGGTATATGTACCTGACTTAGGTTGTAACTGTAGACCAGAAGCAAAATCAGATTTTGCTTGTCAAAGTATACAGCAGTTTGAGAAGAACTTGGGCTTCTTTGTTCGTTTCCTTTAGAACCAAGACTCATGAAGCACTGTCATATAGGGATTACAACATTTTCTGTGGCCGAATTCCTTCATTTTCTTCTTATATCATACTAATGGCTTTTAGAAGACAGAGCAAATACAAAGTGAGCTTTAGACTTGTTCTGCATTAAAGTACAAGTCAATAAATTTGGGGTCTTTCTGCCCCCTCCAATCGATGGATCTAATTTGTACCCTGATAGCCACAACTTCTGGTCTCTCCCATGGCTTTCCAGTAGTCCACTTTCATGGGATCTTTGTTTCGGAGGGGATCTAATTCTTTTGAGTTCTTTATATAGTCTAGATATAGTATTAGTCCTCTGAGGAGCAGCTGGCAGAATTTTTCCATTTTTATAGATTGTCTCTTTATTGTCATTTCCTTTTTTAATCAATTGGCTTTGATTTTTGTTAGTATATGTCTGTAGTACATATTTGCATTCTTTTTATGTATGTGGTGTTTCCTTTTTAATTTGATATGATCCCATTTGTTGGTTTTTGCTGGTGTTTCTCGTACAGCTGGAGTTCCGTCCAGAAAGTCCTCGCCTTTGCTTTACTTGTTTTACCTCCTAGCTGATTGTTTCTGTTGTACTATCTAGGTCTGTGACCCGTTTGGATTTTAGATAAATGATGAGCGACATGGGTCTAGCTTCACCTTCTACATGCAGACAGCTGGTTTTCTAAGCACTATTTGTCACACAGGTTACCTTTCCTGCCATGTGCACTTCGGCCACTTTGAAAGAGCCGCTGGCTGAATGTGCTTAGGGTTGTTTCTGCATCCTCTAGCCTGCTTCATTGGTTCCCATGTCTGTTTTTGTGCCATTGATTTTTCTATGCATTGATTTTGTTTCCTGTTACCTTGCTGGATCTGTTAGTTAGTTCTAATTGACTTGTGACTTTAGGGTCACTAATAAGGCTGCGCACTACAGATCCATGATTTCTATGGGAATTGAGCAAAAGAACCAGTTTAGTATTAGCTATGACCTCCTTTGCACTTGTGCCCTAGGTAACAAACATCCACATTATATAGTATATATGGGGGCATTTTGAGCATGTGAAAGAAAGACGGGGTCTAACTAAACATATCACTGTGTCAGGCAACCGTCAACCAGGGTAACAAATACCTGAGACATCCATTTATAAAGCCAAAAGTTCATTTTGGCTCACAGTTTTAAAGGTTTCAGATTGCAACTTGTAGGTCCCACTTCTGTGGGCCTGGGCTTGGTCACTGCGGAAGGAGTTGGAGTTATGAGAGGAAAAAGGGAATCTGTTGATCTGTGGCTGGGAACTAGCAGGGTGGGTTATGGGCTGAGGAGGAAGCTGGAGTCACGCTGTCTCCTTCATGGTCTCAGGGACCTGCAGCCCTCCTACTTGCCAGCTGGGCCACTCTGGAGAACAATCTTGGATACATGGACTACAGTTGTAATTGAAACCACTACCCTAACCTTGAAAATTTTAGTAATGCTTAGCACAAAATTACACTGATGATTAAATTGCCATAGACTTTGACTAGATGACAAGTGCGCATGACTAAGCATTCCCTGGCTCTGCTTTGGCTCTTGGCTTTGTGGTCACCGTGGGCTGACCACCTTCTCTCTGCCAGGTCCTTCCATAACTCCCTTTCTACCTTGAGCTGACCGCACACAGACTCAACATAGAGGCCCAAATAAGCCTCCTATCCTTTAAGGTGTGAACATTAGGCTTTCCAGCAACTGGAAAGTGACTAATATAAAATGGACCATAGGTGTTGAGGCTTTCTTATGATAAGATGGGTTTTCTTCCCCTTTCCCCCTGTCTGTGCTGACTCAGAGGGGTGTGCTAAAGTTATTATCTCTCACTCCGTGAGAGTTTGCAGAGACTGAACACTCCTTGCCCTTGAAGAAAGGTAACTGGCTATTTCTGCAGCGTATGAACCACACTCTAGATTGAATGAGTCACTGAGAGCTGTTTCAGATGTCATGGGCACAAAGAGGTATAAAGCAGTTGTGAGAACAGGAGAAACCAAGGAAGGAAGGAAGGAAGGAAGGAAAGAAGGAAGGAAGGAAGGAAGGAAGGAAGGAAGGAAGGAAGGAAGGAAGGAGCAAGAGATGAAGCCCCAGAGGCTGAGGAATTGGTCTGTGGAAAAGCAGGCTGGAAAGTGAAAAGGCCCAGTACTCCGAGGGTGATGAAAGATGTCGGTCCTCCTCCGTGACGCCTCAGCTCTCCCTGAGCAACACCTCTCACCAGAAGGAGCAGAGAGACCCTTGGACTCGCTAAGGCATTTCAGTTTTCTTCTGGGCACTAAGGGGTTTCCAGCCCCAAGAACCTCAGCCTGACAGGGCAAGTGGTTCTAGCCCATGATTGGGAGGTTTGCTTCCAGATCTGGAGCATGAAGAAATATCTATGCCTGACCTACTTTCTCTTTCACTCACCCCTACCTTGGGTATTAGAAATATGAAGATGGTCATTCGGCATCTGGTGGTGGAAAAGACTTTGAAGACACCCAACCTGGAAAGCTGTCCAACGCAGACCATTGATAACGAGTTTTTCTTGAGAAACAAGTTTTCATTGTGTGAAGCAACCAAATGTGGGGTTTATTAGTTAATGAAGCATAACTTAACCTGCCATGACTACAACCCAGTCAGCTTTCTTTTTTGTTTGCCAAAGCCAAGGCTGCTCACAGTGAAGGGGCTGAGAGAATGGGAGAAGGATACTGTAGGTTTTCACATACACAGTCACCTTCCTGACAGCCCCTTGATCTCATGGAGGAAAATCCTTAGGGGCAGGAATTGCTAGCTCTGATCTCACACTTCTCTGAAAGTCAAGGGCATGGATTTGTCTTTTGCCTGACATGTGCTTGTCTTTTAGTAAGTGAATGAATCTGAGTGGAAGTTGCACACATCTCAGAAAGGCCCTGGAAGGTCAAATACAATCTCTTCAAGTGGTGCACAAGTCAATAGCCTCTCCTTGTAGTATCTCATATCGCCAAAGGATAAGCTCATCACACAAGTTTCATATATGTCAACCCAAAGCTCCAAAGGACTCACTGTCTCACTAAGAAGAATCAGGGAGCTCTGATGGGAAGAACAGTGCATACTGGGGTGTCAGAGCTATGCAAATTGATTAAGTGATAGGCAAACAAACTTGGTAAATTTGAAGTAACAATAACCATCACCTGCAGATAATAAAACTAACATACAAATTGAGCACCGTGATACAGGAGAACAAGTAAAAATTGGAAGAGCTGATCAAAATGGTTCAGATCATAAAAGATATGGACTTCATAAAAAGGTGTTAGAAAGAAATTCCAGGATGAAGAACGGTACAGAATCATAAACTGCAGAAATGACTAATGTGAAGTCAAAGTTTCTGAAACTGAGAACAAAATGATAACTTATCACAAATGATTCAAAGGAAACCTTAAAAATGGTAAGAGAACAAGAGAATTTCATTTAACAGCTACAAAACAATGCTAAGAAGACCAATCCTATGGCTAACTGTAGTTAGCAAGAAAATAGAAGACATCATACATGAAATAAAAGCATCTCTTTACAGAAATCATAATAGAAAACTTCTCAACCATAAAGAAAGATTTCAACATACAGGTAAGTGAGGCTTATTCAACACCAACTTACTATGATGCAAAGGGATCCCCACCCCAACACACCTTAGTCAAAATCCCAGATGTCCAATGAAAGACAAAATCTTAAAAAATGTTATAAAAGCAAAAATTAAATATAAAGGTTAACCGATTAAAATTACTGCAGTCTTAGCAACATAAAGTTCAAAGTCAAGGAGAGTCTATTGTAAAGTATTTCAAGTCCCAAAGCAAGCAAGTTTTAATCCAGACAAACATGTTCTGCAAAACACTCTTTTAAAGAAGATGGAGAAATAAGGATATTCTATAACAAAGAACACTTCTAAGAGGACATGCACACTAAGCTAGCACTCAAAACAAAACAAAACAAAAACTTAAAAAGATCCTAGACCAAAACAAATGAAATGAAGAAAGCCAAAAATTCAGACAGAATGAATACATCAAACAAAGCAAATATTAAAGCAGAAAAGGAAAAACACAAGAGTCATCAATATAAAAGAATGCAGTGATGTGAATAAATAAATATCTTACAGTAATAACTCTGAATGAACATGACATCAACTCCTAGATTAAAAGATACAGATCAAGGGCCAGCGGTATAGCTCAGCAGATTTAGCGCTTGCTTAGAGGAAGCACAGGGGCCAGGGTTTGGTTCCTGGCCCCTCGTGCTGCACCGGCCCCGCTCTAGAGTGTGCTGAGCTGGCGATACTGGGCGTGGTGGTGCGCGTCTGTAATCCCAGCCCTTGGGAGGTACAAACAGGAGGATCAGTATGACTCAGTAGTGAGACCCTAAAAAAAAAAAAAAGACACATATCAGCAGACTGGAACAGAATCCAGTCCATTACATCCTAGAAACCCGTCTAATCCAAAATGATATCCATAGACTACACATCAAAGAATAAAAAAGAATGCTTCGTGTACCAGGACCCCAAATGTAAGCAGATGTAGTGATTTACTCTCAAAGTAAACTGCAAGTTTAAATTTATCAGAGAGCTGGCCAGATAGCTCAGTAGACTACAGACCTTCTTAGGCAGAGCACAGCAGCTGGGGTTTGCTCCCCAGTGGGTGTGCTGGTACTGTGCACAGGGTATTCTGAGGTGGTGATTGAAACTGGGCATGATTGTACACACCTGTAATCCCAGTGTTTGTGAGGTTGAAAACAAGAGGATCACTATAAGTCTGATCTACCTAGTGAGACCCTGTGGGCCCTGTACCAAATACATAAATAAATAAATAAAGTTATCAGAAGTGGCAAAGAATATCAGTGCATATTAGTTAAGAGAATAATGTAATGGGAAGACATGACACTCATACATATATATGCATCAAGAACAAGAGCACCTAACTTTAAAAAACAAATACTGCTGGATAAGCTGCAGATGTAGCTCAGTAGCACAGCACATGACTGGCAAGTGCAAGGTTCTTCATGTATTTTCTGACACCAAAAAAAAAAAAAAGCAAAACAAATACTGCTGGACATAAAAAAAAAAGATCAAATAAACACCAGTACAATCATAGTGGTTGACCTCAATACCTCACTTTCACAAACATGAGAGTTCAACCCAACAAAACACAAACAAGAAAGAGCAGAGCTGAGCTTTTACTATCTACAATGTTCTATTCTAGCAGAGTACACATTTTTCTCAGTAACACATAGAATGTTCTTTAAATTAGTCCATATACTCATCCAAAAGCCTGCTTAAATATGTACAAAAGATTCTGTATTATCCTTCGCATAGTATCAGACCATTGTGCACAGAAACTAGAAATCAGTCACTAAAAAAATCACGGAAAATTTATAAACCTGGAAACTTTGTAACATACTCTTGAGCAATCAAGGACTCACATGAAAGAAGCTTATCACAATCAATGCTCCCATTGACAAAACAAGGCAAGGTCAAATAAATAACCTGGCAAAGCACCTCAAGATACTTGAAAAACATAATTGAAACCAAAATCCAGTTTAAAGACAGAAATCCTAAAGATCAGAATGGAAATCAGTGAGTCTAAGAAAACAAAACAATGAATCAATGAATTGAAGAGCTGACTATATGAATCAATAAAGTCAGTGAACCATTAGTCAAACTTACCAAAGAAAGAGAAAATGCTCACATCAATGTAATTAGCGATAATAAAAATAAAACCATACAAGATACTTTCAAAATCCAGAACATAGTACCTACGATGATAAATTATACTCTAAGAAACAGGAAAACCTTATAGAAATGGACAAGTTACTAGACACCTATGAATTCCTTAAAACTGGATCAAGGATACATAAAAGTCCTGAATCCTAAAATAGAAATCAGTGAAATTGAGCCAATATTTAGTATATGTGCTACTGAAGTGAATTTAGAAACTTGGCAACTAAGGAAAGCCCAGGACCTGATGAATTCATTCTGAATTTTATAAGAACTTCCAGAAGGTTATAACATCAATATTCTTCAAGTTCTTTAATGAAACTGAAACTCAAGGAATGCTTCCAAACTCATTTATGGACTCCATCATCACTTTGATTTCCAAATCAGACAGAGACAATTGAAAAAGAAAACTACAGGCCAATCATCTTAATGCCATCCATGCAAAAATTCTCAATAAAAAATTGGCAAATGGAATGTAACAAATCATCAAAAAGATCATACATCAGGACCAGGGAGATAATTTACTGGTCCAAGCACCTGCCTTGCATGAGCAAGGACCTGGGTTCGACTCCCAATACTGGATATTGTGCCAGCATTCCTGCTGAGCCAGCCTCTGAAACCAGGCCTGGTGGCACATACCTATAATCCCAGTGCTGGGGAGGTTGAGGCAGGAGGATCACTAAGAGTCTGAGCTGCGTACGAAGATCCTGTACTGAATAAGTAAATAAATGATTTTTAAAAATATCATACCTCATGACCAAATAGATTTCATCCCAGGAATTCAAGAACAGTTCAATATATGAAAATCAATATATGTAATGTACCACATGAAGAGAAGCAAAGCCAAAACCACATGAGCATATTAATAGATACAGGAAAAGAATTTTGACAAGATTCAGCACCCACTTCTGGTAAAAACCTTGAAGGAAATAAGTATTGACCTTACCTTGGTCTGATAAAAGCCATGTGACAAACCTCCTCAAAGCATTACATGGGGAAAAAATGAAAACATTCTCTCTAAAATCAGGAATAAAAGAAGGAGGTCCACCACTACTACCCTTGTTCAACATAGTGCTCAAAACATTAGGCAGAGCAATTTGCCAAGAAAAATAATAGAGATACAGTCAGACAGCAAAGAAGCTAATTTGCATATGCATGATCCTCTACTGAGAAGGCCAAAAGAAGTCTATAAAAAACCTCCTAGGGTTAATAACCAAATTCAGGAATATAGCAGGATCTAAAATCTACACACAAAATCATTCATGTTCCTGTACATAAATAATGAACTCACTAAGGAGGGAAATGGGGAAGCAATACCATTCACAATAGCATCAAAAATTACTTTAAATACTGAAATTAAATACTTAGGCATTAGTTTAAGCAAGGAAGTAAAACACCTCTATAATGAAAGCTATAGTACTCTGCAAAACATGAAAGAAGGTATCACAAAATGAAAATATATCTCTAAACAAATATTGTTAAAATGGTCCTACTTTCAAAACTGTTATATAATTTTAACATGATCCCAATCGAAATACCTATAAAAATTTTCACAAAAATAGAGAAAACAATCCTAAAATCCATATAAAATGAGAAGAGACTGAGAACAGCAAAAGCAATCTGAGATAGCTAATTGACTGTGTCAATTTGAATAAGAAATGCCCAAGTAAGTTCCTCAACATGGTTCTGGGTGTGGAAGACCCATCCTAGGGAGAATTGTTGTCAGATTGATATACAAGAGAAATGAAGAAGGAAGCATTTCTTGTGTTTCTTCAGAGGAGCTCCAGTCTTTGCTTTCACTTTGAACACCATCTTCTGGCTACCAGTGAAGACTCTTTTTTTTGACCTTCCAACGTAGAATTTTCAGTCTCCAGCACAGACCCTGCGGCTTCTGTCACAGACCCTCTGGCCTCCTGATGTTGACTCATGCACAACACTACAGTGAGCTCCGGGACTTCCACTGGGCCCTTCAGATCTCCAGGGTGCAGAGAGGCCTTTAGCACTGTTTCACAACTGATCCTATGGGTGGCCACTGTAAGCCAAACTTGTAAATTCTTATATATGTATCTTGTGTTAATTCTGACTCTTTGGTAAGCACTGCCTGATATACAATCCTAAACAATAAAAGCAAAGGAAGACCAGAACCCTGGACTTCAAGATATGCTACAAAGCTGGAGAGTATGAGTACAGAAACAGACATGTGGATCAGTGGTACCAAAGAAGATACAGATATAATCCCAGATACATTCAGCTACCTGAACTTTGATAAAGAAGCCAAAAATACATTCTGGAGGGAAGATACCCTCTTTATCAGATAGTGCTGGGATACCATACGCAGATAACTGAAGTTAGACTCATATCTTTCTTCATGTACTAGCACACAAAGTCAAAATGGATTAAGACCTAAATACTAAAACAGAAACACTTAATCAGTGGGAAGTTAAACATAGGTTAAACTCTTAAAGACACAGGTATAGGCAAGGACTTTCTAATGACTCTAATTGTACAACTAACATCTGCTGAAGTGAACAAGTGGAGTTGTGTTAAGGGTTACATGCCTATCAACAGACAAATGGATAAAGAAAATATGGTACCTAACTATTTGGATATACAGGAGGATAAACTTGAGACATCTGTAGGAAAATGAGTGCACCTTGCAAATTTATGCTAAGTTAAATAAGTCAGACACACAAACTTTTTTGTTGTTGTTGTTGTTTTGTGGGACTGGGGTTCGAACTCACGACCTTGCACTTGCCAGGCAGGCACTTGTGCCATGGAGCTATCTCCCCTGCCCCCAGACACACAAACTTTAACAAATATCAAATTTATCTTTTATATTTTATTTATTTACTTATTTTTATATTTTAGGGAAGAGTCTACAGGATGTTCAGGGTCTCGCTACCAGACTGGACTTGTAGTGATCTGCCTGTTTACAGCCTCCCAAGAGCTGGGATTATAGGGGTGCTACCTCCCCGCATCTCATATTGCCCTCTCTGGGTGCCCTAGGGGTGGGGTCCGCATGAGGCCCGGGAATCGGACCTCTGGCCCCTGAACCTGCCTGCAGGTACTTTAATCTGCTGAACTATTTGGCCAGCCCCATAAATACCAAATTTAAAAGGAAACAACCTGCACATACCAGGAATGTACACATTAGAAAATGCAAACATGTAGTAATCAAAACAAACAAACAAACAAAAGTCATTTGACTTTTTAAAAACCAATCAGAAAGCAAAGAGACAATCTATAAAATGGGAAAAAAAATTTAGTTATTTCTTGGACAAAGAACTAATATTTGAAATATTTAAGTACCCAAAAGAACTTTTTCCAAAAAAGAAAGAACCAATCAAAAAATTAATCACTGAAATGAATAGATGGCTCTCAGAAGAAGAAATGCAAGTCACTAAGAAATACATGAGAAATTGTTCAACTTTGCTGGACATTAAAATGCAAATTAAAGCAACGGTGACATTTCATCTTACTCCCAAAAGAATATCAGTCATCAAAAAATAAAATAATTACAAATTCAAGACTATGGTGAAAAAGAAACCCTCCTACATTACTGGTGGCATTTTAAACTAGTACAACTACTCTGGAAACCAATATGGAGATTTCTCAAATTATTGAAAATAGACATTTCAGTCAGTGTTGCTATTCCTGTTCTAGGTATTTTACCAAAAGAGTTAAAGACACCATACTACAGAAATATACGCATATGAATGTTTATATCCACACAATTCATAATAGCAAAATCTTTAAAGCAGTCTACATGCCTATCAACAGATAAACAGATAAGGAAAATTCGACATCTAACTACTTGGATATACAGGAGGATAAACTGGAGACGTGTAGGCAAATGGATGCACCTTGGAAACATATGTTAAGTTAAATAAGTCAAACACACAAGCTTAAATGCCGTATGGTTTCTCTCATGCGAGAAACCCAAAGTAAAAATAAAGAGCAAAATAAAGGATAGCTAAAAGGAAAGAGGAAGAGAGATCTTGTGCAAATAGAAAGGGGACCAGGAAACTGGGGGAAGCGGGGAAGGAGGAAGGGAACGTGAAGGGATTAAATGTGTCATGTACATTTTACAGCCATCCACAAAGAATATGTGTTGCAAACATGAACTAAAGGGGGAAGAGGAGAAAGAGGAAGATGAGGTGGAACAAGAAGGAGAAACTGGAATGATCTAGAGATTTATGGCAGGAGGAGAATGGGGAGGGGAAGAGACTAAAAAGAATCAAAATATGTTAAGTACATGCGCCTACATCCTGAAGACGGATGTAGATCGCATGTACTGCACACATGTACAAATAAATAAATAAGCCATTACAGTGGATGTCCAATAGGTATTATGTATGTTATATATACATAAGAGTCTTACGAGCATCGTGCCCCATTTTTAAGTAGAAATAATCATGTACAGAATCCAGCTTTGTTATCACCTTGCTCTAATTAACATTGATTAAAAAAAAAGAATCACTGTAATTTCTGCCTTGGCAATTTATCAGTAAGAACCTCATTAGAGGAAGAATGTACACTTCTGATTCTATTAGCTCAGTGCGTTTCTTGATTCTGCTTCAATCCAACTTAATTTGAATGATATAATTAAGCAGAGATTTAGAAATGTGACTTTAATATACGCGCATCTGTCTCAGTTCATTTTTCTCCTGTTATTCTACTCAGATAACAGGCAAAGGACAAAAGAATGACATAAATAACAAGGACAAAGAGAAGAGGAGGAGGAGAGGAGCCGTACATGAGTCACTAGCCTGAAGAAAGCTCCGCCCAAGCCAGCAGTGGGAGAGGACAACAGCAAGAAGCTGCAGAAGCTGGGAAAGCTGGAGGCTTTAAGGTATCCTTTATTTTTGAAAGATGAGGATGTAGGGAGACGCTAACCCCAAATTAGCCGGCAGTCTACTTACAATAATTAGATTTGCTCTCTCCAGCATACAAACTAGGAAAATGCTCCCTCCCTACACCGATGAAAAGGGGCCAAATCAGCCCTCGCAAGTTTTGCATGTGAGGTGCAGGAAGAGCTAGTACTGAAATGATGAGACACTCTGTCTCGGTTACTTTTCTCTCATTCCTGGAACAAGACACCTGCCACCCCCAAATTAAGGAAGAAAAGATTTATTTCGTTCATGGTTTGTGGGGGTTTCAGCCCTTCCCGGCTGGCTCCAAGGCAGAGCTGCACACGGCAGAGGGCGGCAGTTCAAGGTGCCCTTTTAGCAGCAAGAGCTGAAGGGGAGGGGCAGCCACTGAGTTACAGGCTGTTATAGCACAGGCTCTCGTATGTCCTGTGTCTTCACTGACCTTGAAGGGCTAGGGTCAAAACTCTGGCTATCCTTGTAGCCCTTCGTTTTCTCTAATTTTTGGTCTGTAAACGTATATTCTTAACCCGCCAAAAGAAAAGCTTGGTGATACTATTGTTGTATAAAATATGTACTTCAGCATAACGTCACTGTCTTTCTGAGTATCAAACGTCTTAGACTTAACTTGGGATTAGTATTTTCTATCAATCATTGGTATTCTAACAAATCTCTATAGAATGTGATAAAAGCAGTTACACGTTTTTACATATCTAGAAATCGAAGTATATACAAAATTGTAGCCAGTCAATCCTATGGCATTTTCCTAGTCTCTTACTCTCATTTAATACCATTTCCTCAAATTTGCTGTTCAAGGAGATTATGGGACTACAGAGGAAAGGGACTGAAGATACATAGTGTGCCAAAGGAGAGTCACTTAGAGAGAAAACATTCTCTCAGGCTTTCACAGAGAGCAAATTGGTCAAGCAATGGCTGTGACTCATCCAGATAGCTGACACCGACAACAGTTCTACAAAGTACATGGTTCCAAAGTAAATCCTGAGTGGATTTGACGGATCTTGAGAGATATGAAAGTTACGTGTTTTGCTATACCGGTCTTGCTTAAACTTACCCTTAACCACCCAGCAAAAAAATTTAACCACAAAGCATAAAATGGAAAGCTAGATTAGAATGGTGAGTTGTAAAAGGCTTAAATCAACAGCTTCTAACACTGCCAGTTTTACCAATAACCCACTGCGATTATTGGACATTGGATTATGTACACAACTACTTTCTCTTAGTTCAATGAGAAGAACTTTGGTTGTACCAATAATGATTTGAAAAATTATAACACCTACAACCTGGCCTCTGTATAACTAGTAGGAGGACGACATTATACATTGTATCAAATATTGAAATGTACTACTAATGTGTTTTGAAACTGTTACATTGTTGTACATTGTTATTTCTTATTAAAAATAATAAAAATAAATAAGAGGGCAGGGCAGCAGCAGACAAGGAGCTTGTTCCCCTCCCTCACACTGCTCCCAGGCTGTCTGCCCCAGGGCGGGTGCAGCACTCACACCCATAATCCCAGCATGGGAGCATAAATTAATCACAAATTCTAGAAGCTAGTTCCAGTGACTGTGTGAGGCTTTTGGGGACATCTAGACACAAAGGAGAACAATTTCAAATGTGCTCATCTGCTGTTGGAAGCAAAGGAAGGTTTGTGAAGGAAACAGTTTAATACAAGACACATGATGTATGGGATTATTTTGTCACCCCAAGAGTCAAATACAAAAGAATGCAGGAAGTTTGTCCACACACTAAAGACCAAAGCTTCCAGCTAAGGGCTTGGATCCCATGGCAATGTCCTTCATGAGTCCAGCTGAAGACCTAGAGCCCACTACAATGTCCCCGTGAGTCCAACTGGAGGCCTAGAGCCCATGAATGACTCATGCAGGCCAGACCTGTTTCACAGATCTGTGCTTAGAAGGCCTGAAGGCCAGTGGTAGAAGCTAGGAATTTTGAGCCAGTTGAAGGATCTATGCCAGCAGGCTGAGGGATCTGCACTGGAGATAGGAAGGAATGTTCACAGTAAGAACCAGAGCTACCCCCAAAAGTACCACAGCCATCCTTGGTGACAGTGAGGTCTTGAGCTCTTCTGACAACAAAAATAGCTGAGTTCAGGTCAGGCAAGCCATCGTGACAAACAGAGCACCACCTTCCCCTTTGGAGCCAGGAAGTAACGCCCAATGTAACGACCAGCGCTCCCCCAAAGTGAACTGCAGCTCTTCTCAGCAACAACAAGACCCCAAGCTCCTCAGAGGATGAGGACAGCTGAATTCCTGTCAGGAAAGCCAGCGTGACAAGCTCCTCCAGGAAAGCCAAAAGCTCCCTTCTTCCTCTGGCACTCTCATTTTTCTGTTGTTGGCTGCAGTCCTCAGGTGGGTCCTCTACACCAGGACTGAACTGATTCAGCTCACTTGGGTGTTACCAGCCGACCATCCACCACACCATTGCAAGGAAACATATGACAGTCCGACTGTAGCTACTGTAAACAATTAACTGCCATATCAATCCCAGATTTGCAACACTTATTTACATGTTATAGTTTGGGACTTCAATGCTCCCTGAAGGCCATGTATTGAAGGCCTGGTCCCCAGTGCATGGCCCTATTGGAGGTGACAGAAACTTAAACAGGTCAGGGCCTCTTGGGAGTCACTGAGGTCCCTGGTGATTTGCCCTTGAAGGAGCTATTGGGACCTCAGTTCTTACTCTCACTCTTGGCTTCCTGCTTACCATGAGGTAAGCCACTTCTCCTACCAGGTCCTTCCGCCCTGCTTGCATAGTGCTATGTGGGAGGCCTAGAAGCCACAAGACCAACCAACAATGGACAGAATCCTCTGAGACTGTGGGACAATTAAGATCGTCCACCTTGAAGGACCCTCGGCCTGCCGCCATTTCCCGCTCCTCCGGCCGGAGCTCAAGTCCTGAATCCATCCAGCATCCCATCTCGCCCGCGCGCCTGCCCAATTCCCCAACTCCAGAGCTCCAACTCCACCCACAGTCTCGACCCACAGGGCCTTGCAGCAGCCAGCAGCCTGAGCGCCTACACGCAGCCAGGCACGTCTGGAGGGGAACAAGGTTGTTGGATCCAGGCCAAACTCCCATAGGCGCTAACAGCATAACTTCACCGAAGGGCAGCCATCACTGCCATACAAAATGATAACAACAAGGAGCAAGATGCAATCTCAGGGCCCGAGCCCACCCAAATCAAATACAGGAGACGATACCACGGAAGAAAATGGGAATCATGCAGCTGAAACCTCTGAATCCTCTGAATCTGAGGTACAGACAAGTACAGAAACGTAGAAAGCAACTCAGATCAGTGATAACATCTGAAATAAAAAAAAAAAAGAAACGCATGAATTAATAGAATCTGAAGTGGAAAAACAATTGCAGAAATGTATAGAGGAAACCAGAACAGAAATAACCCCTGAAGTAAAAATAAATAAATAAATAAATAAAGATTGTCCGCCTTATAAGTTAATTATTTGGGGTAACTTTTGTCACAGTGACAGAAAGCTGACTAACACACTACGTGTCTATTCCAGAGCAATTGTTCTTAGCTACCAATTATAAATACAGTTTCAGATGCTCCTAGAACAGAGACCAGACTTGTTTTTCATCTTCTGCTCTGAGGACTGGAAGAATGCATGACCGTGAATCTGCCCCAGAAAGAAGCCTGCTCACACCGAGAGGCCACCAGCTAACGCCCGGTCCGGTCCTTCCCTCAGGCCACAGATTTCTGAAAATGAAATGATTGCAAGCGCACTCTCCAGACCCAGGTCGCTTAAGCTGAAACTTTAGCTCTTCCAGGTACCTCTGGAGCAATCTTGGACAAAATACTTAACTTTCCAGTGCCTCAGTTTCTTTATCTAAAATAATTTTTAAAAATTCTTCCAGGGCTGGGGACATAGCTCAGTGGCACAGCTGATTCTCAGCTTCTGCCCGAAAAAAGAAAATTCCTTCTAAATCTTTTTAGGTATGACATGCCCAGGATTTTCCTGAGTTTGTCATAAAAATAAAACCCACATATCAAAACCATACTAATCTCAGAGTGACTTCTAAGGAATGCATTTATACATGTATTGTTGTATTCTTTCCCTTGGCCATAGAATTAACTATTAACCATATTCTATTATTCAGAAAACAGTAGAATCACTAGATTTCTTATTTAAAAGTCTAAATACTAAGGCCTAGAATACTACTAAATGCATTAGGGGGAACGATGGAACTAGAAAATTATCATCTTGAAATTATCCTTGTAATAAACTTGGACAACAAACATCGATAGATGACAAAAGTAGAAGGAAAAATTTAATGAAAAATAGGATATTTATAGTCTTAAGATATTTCCCTATAAATTCTTATTAATTATAAAAGGAAGGCACTTCACAGTAGAGAATTGGGCCAAAACTGTGTTAATCAAGTGACTATTTTTAATATGACAAAAACAGAACAAATACACTCATTTGCCACCTATCAAAATACACTAAAACCAGTCTCTCTTTAGTCCTGCCATATTTTTATAATCTGAATTAATTATGAGGGAACATCAGATGCAAACAAATGTTCTACAAAATAATGGGTCAGTACTCTTACAAACTGCTAAGTTCATGAAAGACAAAGAAAGGCTGAAGAACTGCCAAAGATTGTAAGGGAATAAAGAAACATGCTGACTAGCTTAATGTGGCATCCTGGGTTGATCTAAGTCAGGAAATGAGGAAGGTGTAGCTACAACATTGGTGATCTTGATGAAAATGAAATATTGACTGGGAATTAGATGCCAGTCATTATATCAGTATATCAAATGTGTCAAATTAATCACACTGTGGTTATGAAAGAGACTGTCCTTGACCTCAGGATAGATGAAGTGTCAAGGCATGATGGGGGTATGGGGTGCATAACTTACTCTCAAATAGTTGTAAAATATGCATAGAGATAGATTTCATTTGGGTAGTTTTCTATTTTTTTATTAATTTTAATGAGAAAGAAATAGCTATGAGATAGTTGCAAACAGGTTAGTAGGAAGTCACAATAATTAATACATTACATATTATCTTCATAGTATCTTCATATCTTACATATTATCTTCATATTATCTTCAGAGTACAAATACAGACATGATAACTTGTCTAAACACTATTAGTACAAACCTTTCTTCTCATTGAACTAAGGGAAAGTAGCTGTACATCTACCCTATTTGGTATATATACATATATATATGTATGTATATATATATCATATATATATATATATATATATATATATATATAAATTTCTTTCACTACAAAAATGGTTCTTCATTTATATCCCCCTATTTTGCTTTGTTTTGTCAGAGATGGGTGTTCCATTGCTATTCAAATATTATAGGTCTGTGAATTCAGAAAACAACCCAATAAAGCCTGATAGTCCATAATAGTAGTGGGTTATCAGCAGAACCGATATCTTTATTTTTCCTCCATCACTATAATATAAGCTCTGTGAGATCTGGAAAATGTGTACATTCAAGGTGTATTCAGTACCTTGCTTACAGTGGCTAGTAAATAAGTATTTGTTAAATAAGTCTAGTTTTCTTTCCTAAGTCATCTTTCATTGAGACTCGATATCATATTCTGAGAGCAAAATTTAAAATAGATAAATCTTGATGTTTGTCATATTTTAATAAATGATATTTAACAATATAAAATAGTAAACTTGTACAATAACAGATATTAATATGAAATGCCAGCTGTGATAAAACATGGCAAAATAAAGTTTTACAATGGGAAAGATCAATCTCTTTTTAGTTAAAATGGATGAATTTTTATACACTGTATTTATTTTATTTAATGCATTAGATCTAATAAATGAACTTGCTTAAAGATAATACAGAAGATTAAAAATGTCTAGAAATGAAGCCACCAAAAATAATTTGTCTAAATCTGAACTACTGAAAATATTTTGTATGTTCAGTACACTTGAATTGGAAATATCACTCAAGAACTACCCCCTTTCATGATTTTAATAGCAGACATCTAGTTTTAACCTAACATGATGCATACAATATTTCAGGCCAATATATAGTCTAGTTATTGTAGCTGTGAACCAAATGAAGCCACATTCCAGCCCAGGATTAAGCGTAGCTGTTTTTCAGCAGAAATCTTCCCATGTATGAGTGTGATTAGCACAGACTTGCTAAATCTCTCTCTGAGCCATCTGTGAGCACCTCCTTGGCTTAAAACAACACATGCCAACTCTGCTCAGCTCTGACTCAGTTTTTGCCACAACTGTTATCTTCATCTTCAACCTGGGAACATTCCCCAGTGCGTGAAGCTTGGAAATGCCACTTTTAATCAAGAATTTGATCCTTGACCTGACAGAGATTTCCACATAATCAACTACCTCACAAGTTCATAAAAGGCATAAAGGGTTGGCCACAGAAATTCCAACCTATTTATAAGAAAAATTAGGATATTTTGGCTTAGTAATAAGTTTCAAACATACTCATGTGTTTAATCTCCCAATGATTCAAACTGAAATTTTCTTTCTCTTCCTTCCTTCCTTTCTTTCTTTCTTTCTTTCTTTCTTTCTTTCTTTCTTTCTTTCTTTCTTTATTTCTTTCTCTCTTTCTTTTTTTCTTTCCTTCTCTTTCTTCTTTCTTTCTTTTTTTCTTTTTATTTTATTTTCTTTCTTTCTTTGGTAGAGGGTCTTGCTATGCGTCTTGGACTTGTAGCGATCCTCCCCAGTGCTGGGATTACAGGCATATGCCACCATGCCTGGTTTCAGTGGCCGGCCCTCAAACTGAAATTCTTAGTCATGCAAGCTCACTTGCCTGCTCTTTAATGCAACCTCAAGTGAAAAGGGTGAACTCTGTAACTACCTCCCTCCATGTCAACTCCTGACTACGGCAACTCAACAATATTGGAAATTTACTAACAAAGAGCTGACAGTCAATAATGTACTGCATAGCTTGGCAACAGAGGTCTTGACTACAGATCTAACGCAATCACTTCAGAAGGAATTGTTCTGATTCCCATGAATCAAAGCACCCACGTGGAGCATTGGAAGACGGCACTGCAGCAAAGCTACCTACTTCCCAGGATAGCGTGGCTATGTGAATGCAAAGACAAATTTAAGAGACATGACAACCATGCTCTCTACCAAAGATGCATTAAAAAAAAAAAAAGTATGCAAAATTGGTCTGAGGAGATAGCTTGGCAGTCTAAGCACCTGCCTGGCAAGTGCAAGGATCTGAGTTCAATCTCTGATACCACATATCATGCTGGCCCTGGAACTGCTGGCTTGCAGTGCCAGGCCCAAAAATTGGGTATGGTGGCACATGCCTGTAATCTCAGTGCTGGGGAGGCTGAGACAGGGGGATCACTATGAGTCTAAGCTGTGTAGTGAGACTCTGTACCAAATAAATAAATTTAAAAAGTGTGCAAATAAGAAATACTTAAAATAGGCTTGTTTTTGATTATGGTGTTGAGTTCTGCGTGTGCAGGCTGAGTGTGGCTACAAATCAACCCCTTAGAATCACTCTGAATGTTTTTATATTCTGCTACATTCTGCATACAATAAAATGTATAAAGTTTTTGCAAGTTCATGACATTTAGTAATCTATAGAATTGTAGCAGTATCATCAAAATCCAATTTTAGAACATTTCTATTGCCCCAAAAAGGTATATATGTTTAGTGTTTTCTTTTTTACCTTTATTTCTACATATTTGCAAAACCTTCATAGTTGGGAACTGATATATAGAACATTTCAAATCTTTTCTCTTTGTTTAGGGGTTTCTATCTAATTTTTTCAGAGATTGTCAGCGCAAACATAATTATAGTATATCACTGACACAGAACACCAAAAACATTAATAAGTGACTTAGTTGACATTCAGACACAACTGAAAAGTTTGCCTGTGAAGGACGACATTTTCTATGTGCGATTTTTAAATAGGGAACCTAGCTAAATGGGCAGCTATTACAGTTTTCCTTAAGCAATATTCAAAAATTATTTAAAAAGAGGAGATTTCATTGAGGTAGGTAGGACAGAAAAAGTAAAAGCTAGAAAGGTGATAAGAAAATCATAGCTAAAAACTGGGCTCTTAAGAAGATTGTACCATTTGGTCTTAGCTAGTTACCCGAAGTGGGCCCTACCAGCATTTCCTGGGCTGAATTGAGGTTCCTTCCTTACCAGACTCATCATACCCCAAATTCTTCAGGAATACTAAAAATCCATAAATCAGTTCTTTGTTTTTTTTTTTTTGTCTTTTTGAGACAGGGTCTCACTGTACAGTTCAGGCTGGCCTTGAGCTCACTTTTGTGGCCCAGGCTGGTCTCAAACTCACACTAATCCTCCTGCCTCAGCCTCCCAAGTGCTGGGATTACAGGCGTGAGCCACCACGCACGGCTCATAAATCACTTCTATTGAGAAAGTAAATAGCAGGAGCCTATGGGCTGGGGAGATAGCTCCGTCGAGTATGTGCTTGCCTGGCAAACATAGGGTCCTGACTGAGTTCAATTCCCAGTACCACACACACACACACACACACACACACACACACACACACACACGAGCAGGAGCCTAATCTTAAGATAAAGAAGTATGTTGAGAGAATCCAAAGGATACTGATATTAGACAAATCTGTCCACACTTGTAGAACAGGCTAACATCCTTCTGGGGGGTTGGCCATCTTCAATTGGGTTTTCCAGTTCTTCAACAGAAACATAAATGTCCCCTGTTCCAAGAAATAATGCATCTCATTTTTCTGAGCATGTCTTAAATCTCTGCCTAACAAACCCTTCCCGTGCCTCTTACTGACACAACCTACTAATTCTTTTTTTTCTGCCAAGGAAGTCAATAAACATGTACACTTATTTGACAAAAGGTAGGTTAAATGCCCGTATTTCAGCCTTGGGAATCTCCTCAGAGCCACTGAAATTAGGAACTTTGCTCTTGTTATGAGAAAAACGGCATTAACAGGGGCACGTGGTGACCATGGCAGCTGGGAGTCCCTGTACTTTCTGCACTCTTTCACACTTTCATTTTTTATCTTGGTTTCTAAGTGGGAAATAAGTCATACCTCAGCTGAGGTCATCTTGTCCATCAGAAAGTATTTAAAGATAGTGTCACACTCAAAATGGAAACCTAGTTTGAGCTCTTGTTTTTATAAGTTGCTGGATGGGGAGATAGCTCAGCAGTGTAGGCACCTGCCTGGCAAGCACAAGGTTCTGAGTTTGATCCCTGGTACTGCATGTCAAAGCACCCAGAACCCTGGACTGGCCTGTAATCCCAGCACTGGGGGAGCTGAGACAGTAGGATCACTATGAGTCTGAATTGCATAGTGAGATCCCATATCAAAAAGAAAAATTGTTGATTATTATTTTCTGGGTAACATACATGCTCATATCTTTTTTTTTTTTTTTTTTTTTTTTTTTTTTTTTTTTTTTTGTATTTTAGGACAGGGTGTTCAGGGTCTTACTACTAGATTGGATTCACAAGGATCTGCCTGTTTACAACCTCCCAAGAGCTGGGATTGCAGGCACATGCCACCATGCCCAGTCTCAACTGCTGTCTCAGTGCAACCTCGGGGCAGAGCCAGCATGAGGCAGGCCCAGGGATAGAACCTCCAGCCCCTGTGCCTGCTTGCAGGTGCTTTAATCCGCTGAGCTATTTGGCTGGCCCCATATCTATTTTTTACGAACATGGCATAGTTGAGCATGGTGATGCATACCTATAATCCCATTAGTAGGAAGGCTGGGGCAGTAGGATCACAAATTAGTTGGTGCCTGTCAACATGTTACTAAGCCTCTGAAATCTTTTACAACTCTTCTGGGTTCCTCTCCCTGGAGTGACTGCATGCTGAAGGAAAGAAACCTGAATCTTCACTTCATAGCTAAAAGGTAAGACTACAGTAGCGGCTCATCACTGTTTCTTCTCTTTGGAGGAACATATAGACATGTATTTTCCTGCTTCTTTGAAATTGGGTCTATCGTGGGACTTGTTTTGGCCCCTGAAATATATTGGAAGTAGCATGTGTCCATTTAGGCAGAAACCTTTGAAAATAGACATAAAATGTATTCTTCTTTTCTTGCTAACTGGCCATGCTCTAGAAAGGTACCAATAGCTTACACCCTCAAGTGAACATGACCTGGAGTTCTTGTTCTACTAGCCAAAAATGTACATGGATAACACAAGTGAGGAATGAATCTTTGCTATTTGAAACCTATGAGATTTTTAGAGTTATTTCTTAATGCCATATAGGTCCTGATTGGGTTGAAGATCCAAACCAAATCTGTTATTTTTTCATGTGTGCTATTATGAGAACAAAACCCTTAAAAGTACCTCACCTGCTCTTTTTCCTACATTCCCTCTCTTTGGTCTTTGCCTCAGCCATCAATATCTATTTGCTTAACTGAGATAGAAACTCAGGAGCGTATCTGAATTCCACTCACATGCTTGCATACATCTTAGGACTCAAGAAGATCTTCAGATTCTTATTTTCTAAGAATCTCTCAAATCTATCCTCTTTTTCCAGTCTGTCTTAGTTACTCTTCTCTCTTTGCTGGGACAAATACCTGACATTCAAAATGAGGGACGGGAAGGTTTATTTAGCTCACAGTTACTGGAGGTTTCAGTCCATATTCAGCTGGCTCCAAGGCAGAGTGCCACATGGCAGAGGGCAACTTTTCATGGTGGCTGGTAAGTGCAAGAGCACTGGCAGAGAGCTAGCTGCTCAAGCAGCTAACTTCTCTTCCTTTACACTGAAATGCAAATCATCTGTCCCTGAGGCAGCACCTATTTCCACAATAATCAATTACAAATTCCAGAAGCCGCCCTATGCCCTATGACTGCTTGAGGCTTTGGGGAGACACCTATACACAAACCATAACACAGTCAGCCATAAAAATAAGTGAATAAACAAATAAAGGTTCTGAAGCAAGAAAAAAAAAATAAATAAAATAAAAAATTCTTAAAAAAAGCAGCGTGCATTTTATTTTATTAAATAAAAACTTCTTAAAAAAAAAACAGTGCGTTTTATTGGGGCTTTCTCAGAGAACTACAGTGATCTTTAAAATGTTCTTCTCTCCAATATCAAACTTCCCTAACTCCATCTTCTGTGTGGCTTTCAGGGTCATTTTTATAAGATGCAGACCTGGGCCATTCCACTCTCCTATGTTTCCCCATGGTTTAGAAAATAAAATTGAAATGTCTCCACATGGCATATCAGTCTGTCTATTTTTTGCCCTATCTCTGATTCAGCCATTCCTTGTTTCTAATTTGTCTGTATCTGTACCACACACATATAGAGATTATAATACTCTTTGATCCTTCTAAGCTTAGGTTTCATTTATTCTAAGAAGGTCATCCAAAAAAAATCTTAAGTCTATCCCTGTGTCACTTCTTTGCCTATAATGTGCTTTCATTGCCATATGCGTCCTCTCTCTCTCTCTCTCTCTCTCTATATATATATATATATATATATATTTTTTTTTTTTTTTCTTATAGGGTCATTGTTATGGCCAGAGTTGCTAATGATTATAATCTTCCTGAGGATGCGGATATCTTATCTACCATCATGTCTTAAAAGTATAGTACTTAGTCACATTATAGATACATCAAAAATATTATGGAACTGAAATAAGTCATTTCATCAGACAACCTAACATCTGTGTGTTTTTTAACATAGCTTAAATTTGTTGAGGGCTATGTGTGAGGCATGTAGCATTCAGTAAGTTTTGCTCTATCCAGCCCAAGTATAACTCTCAGCCATTGAGACATGCACAAGATATCTACCCTCCTTGACTGCATTATCCTATGAAAATCAGACCTTCTCCTTGCAGCAGGCGGGTCATTTGAGGTTCTTAGGTAGTAACTGAATGGATTATTGTGTATTATTTTCTTTTCTCTTTAAAAATACTTTCAATTAATTGGTCCAGGGTCTTGCTATGCAGAGACTCGTAGTGATCTGGTCTCAGTGTCTTCAGTGCTGGGACTTCAGGTGTGCACCACATCTTTCTCTGGGCCAGCATGGCACGTGGTACTGGGGCTTGAACTACAGTGCTTGTGCTTGCCAGGCAGGCCTCTAGACGGCTGAGCTATCTCCCCAGACCATGAATGTATTATTTTCTTATGAAGTACTTAAATGAGTGTATATAACTGACATTTCCGGTTTTTCACTTACAGCTTTTAAGGGTAAGTTTAGTTTCATTGCTTAGCTCTATAATTGGAAAATCATAACATACATATTTCATTTGAAGATAACATTGTTACCAAGTTTAACTTGCCTTTATAGCTAAGTGAGGGATTAACTCAAGAAAAACGGGAGCAAGTAAAAATGACTAACTTGTTTTATATAACTTTCCAAAATTTCATTATTGCATACACCCGCCCCAAAGAATTTTCAAATTATCTTTGAGTGACAGAAATGTACAGAAGAAATTTATAACTTATGGGTCTATCGACAAGATTTTTTGTTTTTTTTTATTTTTCACAGAGATATGAGAAGATGTATGGAGCTATTATATGACTGTCCCTGTTGGCTGGAACAGTCTTCTAATCTATCTCTTGTTGCTGATGTTTTCCCATTGTCCTCAAATATGTGTGAACGTAGCTAGCTCATCAATGCATTTCAAAAACCCAACATTTCTTTCTCAAGGAGTTCATGGATTCACCAAGTATTCAAATATTGTTGCAGAGAGAGGAATTCAGTCCTTTCCTATTGCCTTCAGTCCATGCCCAGCTTTGAGCACACGGAAGGCACAACCAGCTGCGTTTGCCCAAGGCCCAAACACCCTGTGAGGGGCGAGTCAGGCGGTCACCAGCCGCTTGGCCTTTTTGCAGAAATACACAAAACGTGTAGAATCGCCTAATTTTCTCCCCTCCTAACCTGTTCACATGGAAATTGGCTGCTCGGGCGAATGTTGTTTTTCACCGCAGCCAAGTGTGTAAGGGCGATTAACACTAGCTTGACAAAAGCCCTCCCAAAACCATTTGGGCATTGCACGCGTTCGCACCCGGGACTGAGCCTGGTGCGCCTTCAAGCGCGGCCTTTTTGTTTATTCGAGGATGGAGGGGCGGCGAGAGTGAGAACCCCTAAACGTGTAGGAGACCTCAAGGCTCTATAAAGCCCGGGATTCAGGCCCGATAGCAGAAGGCGAGCCGGCAGCCGGCCTCTGCGGTCCCGCGCTGAGCCATGGAAGCTGTGGGGAGCCGGACTTGCCAGCGCCCGGCCTGCGAGCACCGCCCCCGGCCTTCCCCGGCCCCCGAGCACCCGGCGCAGCGCGGGATAACAAGCTCGGGGTACAGCTCCGGGGCCCCCGCGGCCCCTCCCCGCGCCAGGCTGTCCCCCCGGCCCCCGTCCCCTCCTCCCGCACCGGGCTTCGGGGGAGCCTCCCGGCGGGGCTCACGTATCCCCGCGCCCTTGTGTTCCAATCCCACAGATCCCCAGGATTCTGGAGGCCGTGGGAGGCGGGCGACGAGCTGGAGCCCCGGGCGCGGCGCCGCCCAGCGCCGGCGGAGGCGGAGGCGGCGAGCGAGGCCGCGGGCGCGGCTCGGGCGGAGGCGGAGGCGGAGGCGGAGGCGGAGGCGGAGGCGGCGAGCGAGGCCGCCGGCGCGGCTCGGGCGGAGGCGGAGGCAGAGGCGGAGGCGGCAGGACGCGCGCAAACCCCGCGCCCACTTCCCGGCGCGCAGGTGATCCGCGGGCGACCGGACCGCTGCGGGGACCCGGCCACGTCCCTGGTCCCCAGGGTTTCCGATTGCGCGGAAGGACGCGTGCGTAACGGCTGTTCGTCTCCTTTCGTACCCAGATGCCCGGCGGCCTTGGAATGACCGCAGCCCCGGGAAAGCCTGCCGCGTACCGGCACCCGGTCAGGTGAGTGCCAGGCTGGGCTGCGGCTCTGCCGCTTCTCCAGCGCCGGGGAGCAGCCGGCCCCCCAGCCCGCCGCCCGCCCGCCTGCTGGGCCAGCCGCTCCTGCAGCTCTCCTCTTCTAGACTTTTCAGGGGTCCTCCCGTCCGCCTCGAAGAGGTCGGTTACCGAGCTGCTCATCAGTGAGTCCCTAGTCGGTGCTGGAAGGTTGGAGAAAGCATGGTATAATAAGAGAAGAGGCTAGCACCGTCCAACTGAAAAAGCAGTTTTTTGTGTTTTGTCTTTAAATCCTTAAGGTCCCAATGAAATGGAACTTTACAGCTGAGTATGTATATAATGAGCTTAACAGCTGCAGTTTCACAGCAGATCAAGGTTCACGCTGAAGGGAAAATAGAAATGCAATGAAAACCAGTAAGATGACCAAGAATGACCCTAAAAACATCGAAAACTTATTTGAAATAATGAGCAAAAATTTACTGTTTTGTTTTCTGCATACAGGGTGTCAACCTATGAGATTTTTTTTTTTTTTGTAGGTTTTATTCATGTCTAAGGTTGACCATTACGCTGTTTTCCTGCTTGTGCGGACTGTTAAATGAAGAGCCTTATGAACTTCGTGATTAGAAGAAGCATTACTAGTCAATGCAGATTAATATTACACGAAGAGTTAGCACTAGTTGAAGGACATAGGGAAAAGCAGTTGCAGCACCTAGTGAGTGTTGCAGTGGAGTTTACTTGGGCCAGGTTTTTACACCCATGGGCAGGACAAGAAGTGACTGGTCCTGGTGGAAATGGGGAAGCTTCGGGAAGGGTGTTATCGTCAGTGGTGGCTGCCTGAGTCTCCATGCAGGGACCTGGAACAGCATGGCCGCTGACCAGCAAGGAGCTACAATTTAGATGTGTGAAGTTGTTCCAGTAGGGTAGCCAGAGGCCAGAACCTTTGGGTTTTGTTCTGTACTGAGGGCTGCTCAAGGGATTTTACCCAGAAAAGTAGAATAATCAGGTTTATCTTTCAGAAAGAGCACTAAGAAAATGACATACAGACTTAGAACGCCAAAGTGAAATTGGAAACTATTACAATTGTTTAGGAAAAGCCTCAGATACTGTAAGTGGAGGATGGAAACTATAAATTTGGGAACTATTTAGGCAATCATTAGGCTTTATAATATTAGGTTTAGTAGGTGAAGTAGTAAAAAATTCAGAATGTTTCCCAAGTTTGTGGATTGTGAATGCGTGAGTATTGTACCAAAAAGAGGGACATGAGGGTTTAATCCACATTTGCAGAACAAGCTAGTGAGTATAGTTTTCTCTCTGTTATATTTAATATACCAATGGAGCATCTGAATACAGCTATCAGATAGAGAGCAGCATAGCATGTAGCATGTCAGGAGCCTAGAGTTAAAATCTTGTAAGTGCAGGTTTGGGAGTCAGTGAAGAATAAAGGATCCGGGGCATCACGCCTGGGAAGTCCTCCGAGATGGTATGGAGTGGGTCTTTCTCAGTGAAGGCTTGAGGGAATGTCTGTCTCTAGCCAGGATATGGAAAAAGACAGGTCCAAAAAGCAGACAGAAGAGTTGGACCTGAGAAAAACTCGAAAGGGATGGAGTCCCTGAAATAAAAATGATACACTATGACAAATTCTGGATGGAGAATGAGGTTAAACAGCAGTCCTTGTGTTTGGCAGTTCTGGTTACATATTAGAAGTAGAGCTAACTACTTACAAAAGAAAGTTCCTTTCTTTCTTAACTACTGTTACAATGTAATTGCACTTAAGTTTATTTTGTTTTAAAAACTTTCTATCTTGTATATACTGCTAATTTATATCTTGCTAATATTGTATTTCTTATTATTTTTACTCAGTTGACAACTTCTTGAGAGTTGGACACTTAATGTCTTCACCTTCAAACTGTAAAGTACTAGCACAAGAAAGTATTACAGGGCCAGCGAGATAGATCACTGGTCTACAGTGCCTGTTTAGGCAAGCTGAGGCAGGTGCAGGGGGCCACAGTTTGATCCCTGGCACCACATGCTGTGCCAGCCCCACCCTGAGGGTAGGTTGAACTAGCCAAAAAGTTTTTTTAAAGAAAGAATTACAATGTATTGGAAAATCAATAGTTACTTAAATGTTGAAATTATAAAATTTCTGAATATTCTTCCTGGAAACATAAAAAAAAAAAAAAAAACTTCATTGTCTAGCTTTTCTTTCTAAAGTTGAACATACAGAAGATAATCTTTCCCTAAAAGCCTCTCTCGTGTGTATATGTGGGATTACTCTACACTGAAATGATTTCTCTTGAGCTGGCGATTCAGCCCTATCTCCCTTTTCCTTTCCTTGAATAAAAAACAGGAATGACAAAATTACTATTTGTCAGATTTTTAAAACTCTGAGTTAAACATACTTATCTGCCTTTTTTTGGTATGAAACCAGTATCATTTCTTAAATCACAATGTGGTACTTGCACATTTAGTTGAATGGGGAAAAGGGAGTGTGATGGGACCCGGATTGGTTTCTGTGTCAAGTTGTGAATGCATGAACTAACAAAAATATTTCTCTTAGATGAGGAAAAGAACAGGAGACAGAGAGAAGCGGGAGAAAGATATTTTCGTGTGTGTGCGCAGGACAGTGTCAATGCTTGTACTGCTGATTTTTCTTGGTCTACAGAGGGGAATGATCAGTGCTTAAATTGTTCTTTCTTTTTTATTGTCCTTTTAAATTTCTTACAATGTTCTTTGGCAATTTTGCATTTTTGTATCTGATAATTTGAACAACTGATTTGAAGACAACTTTATGAAAGATAGCAAAAACACTGGTCTTTATATAGTTCTCAATTTATATTGGCTATATTATAACTAAGACTTAAATCTGTGAGTTGTTTAAAGCAAGACAATAGGTGTCTACTTGCTTTTATTTAGAGTACCTAATATTTTGTGATCTTTATAAGGTTTACTTTATCAGAATTTTTAATATAGAAGAGGATTTCATTTTTTCCTAAAGAAATGTGGAAGATGAAAGATGAAATTGTTTATGGTTGGCTCAGCCTGCCCTGAGGGTGGGGCCGGCATAGCATGTGGTGCCGGGGATCAAACCATGGTCCCTGCGTTTGCCTAAACTTGCCTAAGCAAGTGCTTTAGACTACTGAGCCATCTTGCCAGCCCTATTTCCTATACTTTTTAAGAGTAAGTATATGCATAATGCTAGAAGTCAGCTAACCATTGATCTTATATTTATGTAGAATATATTATGAGTTCATTTGATGTAATTTGTAGATTGGATAAAGATTTAAAACAATCACACATTTACTGATGATTTGGTGAAAAGATTCCGTGAAAGTTATGATAGTAGCATTTTTAGGTTCTTTAAAGGCTGTATGTAATGCATAATGAAACGTTAAACACATTAAAGATTTGAAATTTGATCATTTCATGAGGACAAAAGATTCTGAATGTGAAAAAATAAAACATACTGTTGTCTGCTTCTTTTAGACTATTATGGCCAAAAGCAAAGTGTTATGATTACTTATATCAAGAAGCAGAAACTCTTCTGAAAAATTTTCCAATTCAAGCCACAATTTCATTTTATGAAGATTCTGATAGTGAAGATGAAACTCAAGAGCTGACCTGTGAAAATTAAGCTAACTCTGATGATAATTAAAGCTTGTAGGATTTGAACTTAGTGTATAAATGTATCATAATTTTAAAAAATTAATTTATTTGTATATAAGTTTTTAATAAAAGCAAATATTTTGAAATTATTATTGTAGTTTGGCCTTTTTAAAACTCCCAACACTAGAAGTCAATGTTGAAATTTGAAATAGGTGACATTTACAAATGTCTTAATTGTGTTGTAATTATGTAGTTGGGGCTTACAAATGATAATTTTGGTCTCTTCATTAAGTTACAAATTTATCTTTATAATTTTGCAAAGAATGACAGTGTTTCATTTTTCAAGACTTGATCTTGTAACATCTGAACTTTCCTATGATCTCATTTGGATATTCTAATTGCAGATAAAATTATCCATATAGATTTGTACTGTGTAATTTAGATAATGAAGAAAGCCATTTTCTGTTACCCATCACACATTTATTATTGTATGTTTGCTAGCAGGTGGTGAAAAGTACTTTAAATCATTATAATTGATAATTGAAATCCATTTTAGAGCTCTTAAATTTTAGAGATTACAAATAATAAGTGAAGTATTCTTTCTTACTTTTTCCTACTGTTTTAAAATCTAGTAGTAAAATAGCTTAGGTGTTCAAACTTACCATATTGCTTGAGGGATCTTTATAATAAAACAAAATGTTTCAGGGGAGTTATTTAGGTGTAATCTAAAAAAGCTAGAGCCTAATGAGAACAATTCAAAGGTATATTTTAAATTCTTGTTCAAGAGGAAGCTGAGATATTTTGTAGGTATGAACCATCCTCTAACATTATCAGCTTTCCTTGTGCTTGGTTTCTGGCTCTTGATCTTTGTATTTGAAATTTTTCCAGTGGATAGCAAAAGTAAATTCTCAGTGAGGAGCTTTTATTAAAGACTTGAAGAAAGACACTTTATTTAATGAGAAAGAAAATGAGCCATTTACAAGGTGAAGGTAATATGGTAAACTACAGTCATGGAGTTTAGCTCATAAACAATCTTCTCACAATAAACAGTTCAGTGGGATAGGTCAGAATTCAAAGCTTCCCAGGCACCCTGCCCCCAAACTCTCTCCCCCTTGGCCCATGCAGAACCAAACCCAAAACCACAGAACACGTCCACTCACTTTGACCTGAACAAGTAACTGTGGAAACTCTCAATTGTTAACATTGAAGGTCCCCCACAGACCAGGTATCCCTGCCAAGATTAGCTTTCCCACAGCTGTTCCAGCCCCCCCCCCCAAACCTGTTACCTGGCTGTTCCAGCCCGTGATCACCATCCCTGAAAGCTCCTATAAAGTCTCCTGCCCCACTTTGTTCACTGTTGTCTTGGTCCTCTAGACAGCCGGCCTGCTTGATGCCCCTGCATGGCCTGGCTGATGGCGTGGGTATGAACCAACACAGTGCAAGTAATAACATTCCAGAAGGATCATATATAGAATTGAGACCAGAGATAAATAGCTAGATTAGCTATGCTTCTTGCTTCGATGACCACAGATGTCTCACATTTCTTATATACTATAAAACACTGCAAAGATGCTTGATTTCCAAGCACACTGAAGGATAGAGAGATGTAATGAATTTCCAATCATGACAATGTGTCCCGTGTCAGGAAAGTTAATTAAAAAAGGACAAGAGTTATTTAGAACTTTTTTTTTTCCTGAAATCTTTCTACATCTATTAAATTCTACTTTCAAAAAGATCTATGTTTTCCCTGGGGGACATGAAAGAAAAAAAAATTCCCAGCAGCTCACCAATATGGACCTTGAGTGTTAGGGAGTGTTGTTTATTTGCATAGCATTTGTGCTTCTCCTGTTAGTATCTTGGAATAGTACAAAGAGCCACTGCCATTTATTGCCTATAATAAACCACACACTGCTATGTAGCTTAAATATGATCATTTGATCCTTATTACAACCTAAGCCCAGTACACAGATGTAGAAATGAAACTTTGAGAAACTAAATTGCATAAGACAGCTCAGTTATTAAGTTCAGGGATGGCATCAAAATCAAGTCTGCCTCAGTCATTGCTGCTCACTACCAGAATCAGAAGCGAGCTCCCTCGGCGCACAACTCCCTGTGTGTTTCAGTGACGCTGGAAAGTTACTGAGGAGAAAGAATTTGTGAATGACTGATTTAGAGCACAGGAGATTAAAACATCTTTTACTCATCTGCCAGTCATCCCTGGGGGTGTTTTACGGTAGAATTTTTATTCCCTTGTAGTGGTTATTTGCATTTTGCTTAGCTTTTAAAGTCGTGAAGCTCTCTTTCCTGTACAGCCTAGTACCTTACATACTTTTAGAGAAATCCTAAGGTTTTTATCACGTTATTGTAGTCTGTACCTCACGTAGTGTGATGATACTGCTTATCGATTGACAAACACTGGTGTTCTCGATTAACAGGACTGTAAAAGAATTTATTCTCGGGTTCTTTCAGCACCAAGGCTAAGGAACAGCTTCATTCTGATCTTTCCCGAAATAGCTGTCACTCGCTGCTAGTGCTGAAGTTTAGGGCCCAAAACACACTGAGCATGCGTGTTTCTCACCCCCACCCTAGCCGGCATTCAGAGCGTGTCATTGGCTCCGCCCTCCACAGACGTTCTGCGTCATGACGTACCTCACCCCTGTCGACCCCGGAAGTGGGTTGGGGGCTCGGCCTCAGCCGGGCCTCCGAGCCGGCGCAGGGCGCGCTAGCCGTAGGGTCCTGCCGAGAGTGCCAGGCGGGCAGCGGGCACCGGGCCCCGGGCGCCGGGCAAGGCCCGGACCAGAGGTCTAAGATGCTAAACGTCCCTTCCCAGGCCTTTCCGGCCCCCAGTTCTCAGCAGCGCGCGGCCTCCGGGGGGCGTAGCAAGGTAAGTGGGCGGCACCCCTAACGTCGCCCGGCGCCCTGCTCTACGGGATTCGCGCTTGGCGCGCTGTGTTCTTTCCTGCTGTCCTTTTCCCATCTCCTGTCCCCTCTCAAGTCTTCGTTCTTTTCTGCCCTTGTTGAGGACGCTTTCGTATCTCACGCCGCCTCCAGCTCGTCTCCCTCCCATCCTCTCGCTACCTTCCCGCTGTCGCTGTCGGGTCCCACGCTCTTAGTCCTTGTCTTGTGTAGGCGCTTCGTACCTCAGCTTCCTTCCCTTAGCCTCTCCAGGTCTCCGATCTTTTATTTTTTCCCAGTCTGCAGGAGTTGTAGGCGATGTGGCTTCCGTGGCAGAAGGGGAGGCTGAGAAGTGGCCACAAAAGACATCTTTGTACGGGGGGAGGACTTGTGGAGCTAGGGAAGTTTGGAGAAGCGAAGACAGAGGTCCACAAGTCTCCAGTCGGGTTTGCAGGGACTTCTTTTCAAGTCACACTGCTGTTCCCTGGTACCTGATTTGTTTCAGCGCGATCTTTTCAACCGTAGTTGCTGACTTTGAAGTTAATACCGAGTATTTGCTGAGAATAGTTACTGTTAGCACAGGTAGAACACAAATGTGTATTTGCAAAACTTAATAAAAGCTGTTCTGTGTTCGCTACAGCATGGATCCTAATTGTTCCTGTTATTTGCTGCTTCCTTTATCAGCAACCGTATCTCATTTTATTTCTGAGACTTCATCTACTCCAGTGCTTTTTCTTTCTCTTTCTGGATTCTTTGAGTCTTAGCATCATTTGGAACCTCCACCAACTTTCTTATTTTTTTCTACTTAGACCTAGGGTTCTGATCTTAGATTAGAATTTAAGTGTTGGCAACTGTAATTTTCATTTGCTTTCCAGGTGTGTGTATCCCCGATTGTCATAATATTACTGAGACTTATTAAATGCTTGACCCTCACAACGATTGCATGAAATGGGGTATATGTTATGCATTTCACAGAAAAGGGAAGTGATTTTAAGAAGTGTCGACTTAGGACACAGCTTCTGATGTAATTCTGTGACTTTTCACTTACTGTTCTGTGTATGTTACGTAACCATTTAATCTTGTCCTTTCTTTCCTGATGTTTGTTTTTTCCCCTTAAACTCAATAGGTGATTGGATGTATCTTATCCAGAATTAGAATATGAATTTCAGCCCTTCTTCGTTAAAATAGCAAACCGTGTTCTCAACATTTATTTAGGTGAATCAACATGAAGGCAAAGATACAAAGTCACACAGGTGATGTCAAAATTGAGTCTGGGAGGTCTGAAGTCAAGGGCCCTACCTCTGGCAAGGATCTTCCTGCTGTACCATAATGTAACAGAAACTATCACATACTGATAGAGTACATCTGATAAAATTTGTATCTTCAAGCCCAAGCTTTTTTTTTTTCTGACATTCTTAGCAACCTCTCAACTAAAAGCTTTGAAAACGTACCTTGTGAAGCACATACTGCTGTCTCAGTTACTTTTTCATTGCTGGGACAAATACTGAACACAAAATTAAGGCAGGAAAGGATTATTTATTTATTTAACTCACAGTTATTGTTGGTTTCAGTCCATACTAGGCTGGCTCCAAGGTAGAGTGACGCATGGCAGAGAGCAACCATTCGTGGTGGTGGCAAAGGGCAGAGAGCAACTAGGAGTAGCAGCAACAATGACAGCAGAGAGCAAATCTTTCTTCCTTAAGTTACATTCTGGGTATCTGCCCCAGGCTGGGTGTAGTGCTCACACCTGTAATCCCAACAGCACTCACACCCATAATCCCAGTGGATCATGAGTTAACTGCAAACTCTAGAAGTCTGCCGCATAACTTCATGAGGCTTTGGGGGACAACTAGACACAAACCATAGCAACTGCAAACATCTCATTATGAAATCTTAGGAATTGGCAAACTTTTCTGCACATGGTCTAATAGTAAATACAGTAGTGCTCTCTTACTCATCTTTCACAGTTTGGTTTATGTTTTCAGTTCCCAGAGCCAACTGTAATCTGAAGATTTTAGAACATTCCAGAAAAAAAGAATTCAAAAGTTTTCAGTTACATGCTATTCTTAGTAATATGATAGATTATTGTGCTGTCCTGCTCCGTCCTACCTGGTATGCAAATCATTCCTTTGTATACCACATCTGCACTATACACATTACCCACATGTCAGTTTCATGGTAGTAGCTATCTCAGTTATCAGATTGACTCTGGCACTGTCACTCTGTAGCAGTTATTTTTTACTCAGTAAATGGTCTCAAAGTGCAAGAGTAGTGATGCAGGCAATTTTATAGGCCAGAAGGTCTTTTCTTTAAGTGAAAATGTAAAGAGTCTTAATAAAGCAAGAAAAAAATAGCATTCTAAGGTTAGTAAGATCTACAGTAATTATCCATGAGATTAAGAAGGAAAAAGAAATGTATGTATTTGGAACAAAACATTTTAGTAGTAGCCTTTGGGGGGTCATGTCTAGGAATGTGTGCCCCATGGATAAGCAAAGCCTCTTTCCTTCCTCCCCACCCATGTTAAAAACTATTCATAGCTCAGGACTGTGCAGAAATATTAGCAGACTTGGCCCTTCTGCTTTGCCAACACCTTTTCTACAGTGCTGTTATTTTCCCTTATTTGACAAACTCTTGCTCACTGATGCCTTAGTTACTGTCTTCATCCTGACACAGCAGCTATTCTGGCACACTGTTGTAGAGGCTTCAGCCCACAGTTGGCTAGGACCAGTCAGGACAGGGACAGCACAGCTGAAGCTTGGACTGAGGAGGAGTGACACATAGCATAGTAGTGGGGAAGCAGAGGAAAGGTGAAGCAGGGAGAGGGAGATGCAGCCTTCCAGGCCATGCCCCCAACTGGAACATCTTTGCTTCTTCATACTGCATTTAGCTATAAACTAACAGTGGACTCATCAGATGATACAGCCACCTCCCCAGAACTTGCCTGTGAGCACTAGAGGTTTTGAGGGAACATCTAGACCTGAGTTCTAATATTCCAACCTGGTCCCCAAAAGACTCACATGCACCCCTTTATATAAATGCATTTAGACTCTCTGTAAGAGTTTTCATAGCACAAAGTTTCAGCATTGCTGAGAAGTCCCAGTCCAGAGTCTGAGATTTAAGACAAACTGGAAGCCCCAGTACAAATGAAATGGAAATTAAACACTTCTAACAAACAAAGGCACAGAGTGAATATTCCCAGTCCAAAAGAGAAATGGTAACAGCAGGGAATGGTAGTGAAGCCTGACCAGAATCCAGCTGGGCACATATTAAATCCTGTAGTTCCATGTTCAGCACCTTGTACAAATCGTGGTGAGATGTGAACCCAGAAGGGCTTGGCTGAGTGGCCCCGGCCCATTGCAGTGCCTGTGTTCATAGCCCTCATGGCTTTCTCCTACTGCCTTTGGCCGGTCCTTGTGGCTTTTCTCAGTTGTTCCATGGTCCAGGCTTCTGGAGCATCTTGGAATCTCAGTTGTTCTTTTAGCTTTACCTTCATAGCTTCACACACTGCCTGCTCTGATTCTCACAGTCCTTATGGGTATAAAACCAGCACCAAGTGCTGGCACCAGATCTCCTAGCAGCAAGAGCAGAAGCTAAGCTGGCTTTGCATCTTGCTGGTGGGTGCAGATGCCTGACTGGCCATGCACAGTAAGCCGAATCCTGAGGGTCAATTCCTTAATCCTGGGGCACTCTGTTGAAGCAGTCTTTCATTTTGTAATTTTGCACCTTTAAAATTGGCCTTGCCAGTTCCTTACATGCCCTTTAGCTGTTTTTCCTCTTGTCCTATTCCGCAGTACTTGACTTCTTTTTACTGCTAATATTTTCATTCATTTTATCTTATATGTTTTTGTCTTTGAGCCAGGGTCTCACTATGCAGTTCAAGCTGGCTTTGAACTCACCTTGTAGCACAGGCTGACCTCAGCAGTACTCCCGCCTCAGCCTTCTGAGAGCTGAGATTACAGGCATGTGCCACCCTGCCGGAGCCAGTGCTAATATTTTTAGCAACTGAACTCCTGTGCTGCATCTTTGCTAGCCAGAGCTTCACCTGAGCTGCCTTCCTAGCCAGACTCAAAGCTTTCTAATCATTCTCCTGGGCTGTTTGCTCTTGATTATCTCTGTAGAGCTTGCTTAAAGCCCCTAGCAGTGACTGAGCCACAACTTAAGTGTTGGGCTGCTTTAAAATTTCCTTTGCCAGATTAATTAGCCCTTGATCCCAGTTTCCTTCAGAATTTCAGGACGTGAGCAAAATGTAGGTAAATTTTCCGTCAAAGCATAACATATATGGCCTGGGGTCCAAATGTCAGTGTAGTCCTTATACCATAGTCAAATCTTAGCCTTACTGGTACCAGCTTCGTTTCTGTCAGCATTCTGGCCTTCTGAGTTCCGGTTAGAATCTCCCATCAAGCCTGGCATACACTGTTCTAGGGCCGTTTCACTAGATCGTTCCAAATTCCTTCCAAACTGCTGGTATCCATCATAATTACTTTTGTCACTGAGGTATAGTACCCAGAAAAACCTGTCACGTTTTATGACTGTTGTGGCACAAAGACATGAGAGATTAGTTGGAGTCCATGTCCAGTTTATAGTCCAAGAGGGCCTAGAAGGAGGACTGTATCAACTGAGATCCCCTTCAGCATGGAAGAGTCTCAGGAAAAAACAGCCCTAAGTGGAAACTTCTGCATCTTTTTATTGATAAAATGAACGGGGGGCGGGGTGAAGACAAAAGAAGGACACCTGTGCAGGAAGTCATGTGGGGAACAGGGAAAGAACAGAGGACACAGTGTGTGTTACGTGGTTGGCCTTAGAGCTAACCCAAGTTAAGTAATAGTATGAGGAGGATCATGCCAGAGCGCACATTCCTTAAGGTAGTGTGCTTTCATCCTACTGGGAAGGTGGCTCCGTGGACTGTCTTTTCACTTTTTTTTTGTCTTTTTGAGACAGGGTCTCGCTGTACAGTTCAGGCTGGTCTTGAGCTCATTTTGGGAGCCCAGGCTGGTCTTGAACTCTCACCGATCCTCTTGCCTCAGCCTCCTGAGTGCTGGGATTACAGGCATGCGCCACCACACCCGGCTGTCTTTTCACTTTGAGCCCTCCATTCTGGGAGGTTTTGGACTGTGGCTCCAGAGGACCCTTTGTCTCTGCATGTCCACCTCACATGGGCCTCTGGCCAGTGCCCCCAGAGACACTCACAGTGTAAAGGAGGAAAGGTTTCAGTCCACAGCTAGCTGACAGGGAAGTGGCTCATGAAATTATGGTGGGAGGCAGAGAAAGCGAGCTCAAGGGAGGACAGAGGGAGACCTGCCCTAGCAGCCGTGTCCCAGTCTGTGTCCTCTGACCAGGCTTCACTGCTCAGCATTGCGTTTGACTGTAAGCTCATCAGTGGCCTAATCTGTTGATGAGTGCCATGCCCGCATGATGCAGTTAGCCCCCCAAAACCCCATCTGAGTGTGCATGAGGCTGTGGAGGCAGCTAGGTATGCACCTTAGGAACTGGATTCTTAGGAAATACGTGCTGTATCACTGCATAAAAAGTTCTAACCTATTTGGTAATTCGGAAAAAATCAACTTATGCCAATTGTTTGTATATAGTTTTTTCTCATATCTCTCCCTTTTGTGTGCTGGAGTTTCAGCCAAGGGCCTTTACACTGAGCTACATCCCCAACTCTTCCCCTCATCCCTTTTATTTATTTATTTATTTATTTTTGTGCGGGACCGGGGTTTAAACTCACGACCTTGCACTTGCCAGTCAGGCACTCCTGTCACTGAGCTATCTCCCCAGCCCCGCCCTCATTCCTTTTACATTTTTTTTTTTTGGTCTTTTTGAGACAGGGTCTCACTAGGCAGTTCTGGCTGGCCTTGAGCTCACTTTTGTAGCCCAGGCTGGTCTTGAACTCGCACCGGTCCTCCTGCCGCAGCCTCCCGAGAGCTGGGATTACAGGCTCCTTTTACATTTTGAGTGTTGTTCTCACTAATCACTCAGGACCCAGGCTGGGATTAAATGTGAGATTCTCCTGTTTCAGCCTCCCAGCATACTTATCATGCACCATCACATTTGGTGAGGTCTCTTGGCTTTTTGAGGTGAAGAAATTTTGTTCCAAATTAGTGACCCACATAATTAGTGACAGATCTAGGACCAGGACATGTTTCCTGACTTTTAGATTTAATACTTTCCTGTTATTTTAGTGTCATTATTAATGAAACTGTGTGAAACAGAATTTCTGAGTCCCACCTCTTTGCCCAGGTTTTTAGTACATGTGTCATTTATAATTCTAATATAGGAAAAAGAATAATTTGACCTGAGCTACGAGCATCTATAGAATGGATAGGTTTGAGTTCCGTCTTTTTACATGGGAATAGACATAATGAAATGGCCTGAAGAGAAGAAGGAGCATGAAGAAAAGAACAGGAAAAAGTTACATTTAATTTTTTAAGTTCTTTTTTGTTGTTTTAGGTCCCTTTAAAACAAGGCAGAAGTCTTATGGATTGGATTCGAGTGACCAAAAGTGGGAAAGACCTGACAGGATTAAAAGGCAGGCTAATTGAAGTGACCGAAGAAGAACTTAAGAAACACAATAAAAAAGATGATTGTTGGATATGTATAAGAGGTAGGTGTTAATCATTAAATATTTTTAAATTTTTGTCTGGACTTTTCAATTGTAATGCTATATAACCCGATAGTCATGCTATTTTGTGGTAGGATTCAGAATTAGATTTAAAAATGTGCCTATATTAGATGATGGATGAATGAATAATATAGTTACAATTTTGACCAGTGCTTTTTGTTTATATAGATGTTTACATTTGGATGCAAAAAATAGTGAACTTCAGAAGAAGGAAGCTTTTAGCATCTCTGTACTATATTCTTTTTAAAAGAAAATGTGTCTACCTGGCGATTTAATGTCAAAGTCATATTGTAAGTTATTCATTAGTTCTCAGCTTATGCAGAACTTTCTCTGTCAGAGCCTTTAATTTCATTCTGTTGGGAAAAATAAATAAATAAAAGGAGATCAGAAAGCCATCATTAAACCTGACTTTTCAGTTTTCATTTATAGTAAGGGTTATTACTGCATGTTGCTGAGAAGTACTATTTCCCAGATTTTTGTAGTTGATAAGAAATTAGCAATTCCAAATTATGAATGGGAATGTTGAAAGAAATAATAGTCAGGAGTAGGTAGCTGAGGAGGTTAATCTGACTTGTCAGCCTGGCTTGATGGAGACTCTTGCGGGGATGATTGGGTCATGGGGTGCTACACCTGTCAGTGGACTAATCCACTCGTATTCTAACCTGCATTGCTGTCAGGAGGTGGGCCCACTGGGGAGTGAGTTCCTGGGGTTGTTCCTTCAGAGGGTGTAACCCTGCCTGTGTCTCTCCCCCTGTACTGTTTCCTAGCGGCTTTGCTAGGCCAGGCACTTCTGGCAGGGTGTTTCTGCTTGGGAGCCAGCAGATTGTGGGCTGAAACTTGAAGTCATGAACCAAATTAAACCTCTTCTTTAAGTTGTGGATGTTGGGTATTTTGTTCCGGTGACCAAAGTAATAAAGAAAATTGCTATCAGAAAAGTGAAGTCCACCTAACCGTGTGGCTCAGAAGCCTTTGAAATTTGTTTTTTTGGAGGAATTTAGAGAAATCTGAAGATGTAGGCTAGAGAAGCTATAGAATGCAGTATGCAAAGACTGGTCGGTGGTTCTAGTCAGAAGTCTGGAGACCAGAACATTCATAAGAATGTGGCTAGCAAAGGCCAAGCGCTTGATGTTTTTCGGCTGGAGACTCTGTTAAGAATCACAGAGGAACCATGAATATCGCAGGCTGACAAAGAGTGTGCCTGCCTTTTACGTGTGTCCTAAGACCTTGCCGAAGGCTAAGTTTAAGGGTTATGGATTAATTGCTCTGGTGGAGGAGATTTCAAGGTGGCCTCAATTCTAGGCTGTGACTTGGATACTGCTGGCTGCATTTAGCCAGCTTAATGGTGAGAACTGGGGGCAAAAACATCAGAACAACTTGGAAAACTTACATTTTGGCTCAAAAAGAAGCACATGTAAAGGTGAGTCTAAAGAAGGTATGTTTACTGAATAGATTGGTGTTATTAAAATGAAGCTAAATACTTTGACTCTTTCAGTGAGGCTAAGAAAATAGTGGTAAGGAGTTAGCATGGCCCCACTCATCACAGGTTCAAGTGTGCAAAAGTATAAGCCTTTCATTGAGAAGAGAGCCCCATACCTTTGTCTGAGGAGGGCCACCTAGGGAGTTGGTCTCCCAGAGAGCTAAGCACTCAGGTCATGGTGCTTGGCCATCTCAGTATTGAGAGGCTTCCCCTGTCGTGATGATCCAAGGAGACCTGGCTTGTGCTGGCTTAATCAGACCTTTACATGTTCTGCTTGCTTGACATAGTGCTTTAAAAACTTCAGCCAGTATTTTGCAAAGAAACAATTGCTTGTGTAAAAGTTTATTTAAAATATTTAAAGGAAGAGATATTTAATTTTTTTGTTGTTTCTGTGTCAATTATTATGTTTTACTCAGTGAATTTTTTTCTTCTCAGTTGTTAAGTATGTTGGCATAAAGTTGTTTCCAATATTCCTTTATTGTGTCCTTAAGGATTTTAGATCCTGTAGTGTATCCTGTGTCCTCTCTCCTGATATTGCTAATTCTTTGGTTTTATTTTTCCCTTGATAGTCAAGCTAGAAGTTTATCAGTTTTATTTATTTTTTCAAAGCACTAATTTTGGTTTTGATTTTTCTCATTTTCTGCTTGTTCCTACCCTTTTTCCTTTATTGGGTGGTATGGATTTTTTCGCCTCAGTCACTGCTGTCATCCCTGGATTGATATTTTCCTGTGAAGAAAAAGCCTTCAGTCATTTTTCAAATGCATGGTGTGGGATTCACTTGGGGGAATGACTGATGGCATTGGTTTTGACGTGTAGATTTTTGCTTTTGGTTCACAACTCTCCTATTCCTTGTGTTTCTGTTTTCTGGGGTGTAGTGTCTTTTTGGTTTCTCCTTTTCAAAGAATGACTCTACTTTTCACAGGCAGCTTTAGGAATGTTCTCTCTTGGTTGCATGGAATACAAAGAGGGCAGGGATTATATTCATTATTATGTCGAATTTGAGATCTCACACTCTTGACTTTCACAGCTACCTAGAATGTACGATTCATGCATCTTTAAGGCCTCCAAAGAACAAACTGGCTTTTAAGTGGTATGATGTATTAATTCATGGTCAACTTGTAACACACAGCTGGCCTGAATCACTGTGGTTCTGGGTGTGGAAGACTCACCTGAGGACAGTTGCCAGTAGTGTAGGAGGACAGCTGAATGGGAAGATGGTGCGCTGCTGACGCTTCTGGAGAAGCGTTGTGCTGGCTTTCCTGATAGGAACTCAGCTAGTCTCAGTGTCGGAGGGGCTCGAGGCCTCTGTGCTGAGGATGGCTGGGGTTCTCTTTGCTGAGAGCTTCACCTCCTGGCTCCAGCGCACGTTCCTCAGCCTGGTGGCACAGGTCCTTCATCCCACAGGTGCAGACTCTCTAGTGTCCGCCACTGATCTTTGGGCCTTCCCAGTGCAGCTCTATGAAATAGACTTCCAATGGGCCAGGCCTCCAGTGGGACCTGTGGAGGACATTGCCACCAGCTGTAGGCCTTCAGCTGGGTTCTCTGAGTCTCCACTGCGTGGACAGCTGTCCTGCCCTCTTCTGCATTTGACTCTTTGGGTGAATATTATAAAGTCCTATAAATTATGTGTCCTGCATTAAATCCTTGTAAACTGTTACTATGACCAGTTCCCCTCAAATTTATACATGGCTTTTATTTTCACCTTTCTTCATTCTATGTTGTAACTTATCTATTTGGCTTTCAAACTTGTAAATATTGCAGGTAAAAATTAAGGATATTTACTATAATTCTCAGAACAATCGTTTAAAAAGTGCAGAGAGGAAGACTAAAATGTTAATAGATAAAACAAGCCTAGAGGAATTTGGTTAAACTAAAAGAAGTAAGGAAAAGAGGAACACAATCAGAAGACTTGAGGCCTGGGGATCTAGTGGAAAGGTAGTGTCTTAGTTACTTTTCTGTCGTTGCTGAGACAAAACAGGCAACATCCAGAATGAAGGAAGGAAAGGTTTGTTGAGCTCGCAGCTCGTGGAGGTTTCAGTCCATAATCAGCTGGCTCTAAGGCTGGCATGACAGAGAGGCAAGACTTGGCAGTGGCAGAAGCCAGCAGAAGCAACCAGAGCAAAGCGGGCGAGCAAGCCTCCTTCCCCCCTCGTGTCGTAAGCACCCACGCAGTCTCCATGCGCTCCTCTTGCACAGGTGAGGATGTTTACAAGGTATGGACTCTGGCTCCCGGAGTGGCTTACAATCATAGACTTCTCAGGTGGATTATATTCATTATTATATTCATTTAAAGTGAATCAATCATGACAGACATAAATTCAGTCTCAGTATTTAAGTTACATGTTAGTGGACCAGACATTCTAATGGAAAGGTAGATTGTATCTCTGTGTTCATGTTTATATGTATGTGTGTTATCAAGTTAAGAAAAGATCTCCATGAGGTCCATAGAGGAATACTTTAAAAGCAAGTTGAAAGTAAATGTGTAGGGAAAGTAGACTATAAAAACATACATTATTGATTTGACCTTTTGGCTAGACTATATTAATTTCAGCTAAATAGCTTTACCAAAAAATTTCATCAGAGATAAAGCAAAAACACACCTTTTATAATGATAAAAAGTTAATTAGAATGATTGTGTTTATGTATGAAAGCCAAATTTCAACAAAGCATACCTTAGTAGTGAGACCCTGTACCAAGTATAAATACATAAAAAAAAAAAAAAGAATGTGCAGTTTCTTTACTGAACACAAGATGGCAAAGTAGTCTTAGTACTTACAAAAAATTATCAGTACATTGGAATACAGTGAAGCATGCTATGTTTTTACCATATGAGCATCTTTTTCCCTCTGTTATTTTGAGGCTAACAAGATGAACAGTGTTTAGTTGAAATAAATAAAAATATCACAGTGTCATGACAGTGTTTGTTATATACATGACAGGCATTGAAGAAAATTTGCTGAGTGAATATACCATGGGGCTCTAGAATTATATATTTAATTTTAAAAACTAAAAGAATGCTTTAATCTGATTGCAAAAACACTACTTTTACTTGGTTCTGAAGCTTTCTGGTCTTAAGACCCCCTTTATTCTTTTAAAATTATTAAAGACCCCAGTGTGCTTTTGTTTATGATATCTGCTGATATTTATCTTTAAACTTTTAAGAAATATAAGGAATTCTTAAAAATTAACTTTAAAATAATAAACCCAGCTGGGCATGGTGTTGCATGCCTATAATCCCAGTACTTGGGAGGCTGAGGCAGAGGATCGGTGTGAGTTTGAGACCAGCCTGGGCTACAAAAGTGAGCTCAAGGCCAGCCTGAACTGCATAGTGAGACCCTGTCTCAAAAAGACAAAAAAAAAAAAAAAAAAAAAAAAAAAAAAAAAAAAAAAAAAAAAAAAAAAAAAAAAAAAAAAAAAAAAAAAAAAAAAATTAAAAAAAAAAAAATAAAATAAAATAATAAACCCACCATATGTTTTCATAAATAGGACTTACATTTATGAAAAATATTTTCCAAAACAAGAAGTGACATTGCCTTATATCTTAGCAAATATCTTACATAGTTTAATAAATAATGACTATATTGTCATATAACTGTATGAAGTTGTTATTTTATCATGTCTCATGTGGTCCCTAGAAAATCCTAGTCTCCATTTTGGCTAACCTTGGCCCTGTTTCTGTGTATTTATATATACAGAGTTGGCTAGGACTTTTCCTTATTCCATCAGTTGGCTTTAAGCAGTGTAAATGGTTCTGACTAAGGTGAGTGAAGCCCTGCCTATAGCTCTCACATAATGTGTGAGGTAGGCCATGCAAGGCATGCTGTTGGCCTTGAGATAAGAGGCTGTGACTTCTCAGAGCATAAAAAAATACAGATCAGAGCTGAGGCACCAACCCCAAAACATTAGATACTGCCTCAAATAGTGTTACACAGATTACTCTTTGTGTCTGTCTGTCTGTCTGTCTGTCTATCTCCCCCTACCCACCTCTACCCTGTCTCCCTGTCTGTCTTCCCCCACCCACCCCCCACCCTGTCTCCGTCTTACTAGCTGGACTTGGGACCCCTTGGCTCCCATAATTACAAATATGCCTTACTGTCTTTATTCTTACCCTGTGTTGCACTGGAAATGGTAGATTGGAATTAATTTATTAGAATTCCAGTAAGTTCACCTGGGATTACAAATACAATCTTTCAGGACTGCATTGGAGGGCTTTTTGTATGAAATGTTCAGAATATTCATTTTGCTCCTTCTCTTTGTCATTTTATATTTCAGAGAGAACTCTTTATTTCTGTGACACTTTCTTATGAAAGCTTGATAGTACCTATATCACTGTGATTGGAGCCACTCTGCATAGAGTCTGTTCTTTAGATATCTCTTCTGGATAAGAGATACTTGCTTTGTGTCTCAAGGTCTTGTCCTCTCTATTGATTGAGAGTGAGGTATTAATTTCTGTTTGACACTGTCCTCTGTACTTCATGGTAGGGCTTTGGTGAGGTTATCACCCAAGCACCTTCTGATATTGTTACCCAAGAAAGATCCTGTAGTTAAGGCAGATATGATTTCCTATTTACAGTAATGCAGTTAGCAACACTGATAATGAGTAGTGAAATGTAGCAGTTGACAAACTTTTGAGCTAATGGGTTTGTATTTTAGATCATAACAGCAAAACATTATGATTGTATAGCTGAGCAAATACTAAGTTGGGAATTTATAGTTAAATTAGTTTCCCTAAGTTCTGTCTGTCACAGAATATTCAAATCTATTCACACAGAAAAGTCAGTCAGTACCAGGGCTGAGGAGTACAGGAGGAATGCTTCTGTAGGTGTTTAAATTGCAGTACCATGATGTGATTGATATCATCTTTATGATAGTTCAAAATTCCTCATTATCAAGTGATTTTTTTTCCCTTTTCAAGTACTAATTGCCTTTGTTTTATCTTAACTACTTTTGGATGGTCTTATAAGAGCACTGTTACTAACATATCATTTGGCCTTGGCTGCTAGGAAGTTCAGATTTATGTCGTTGTTATTTTTTGAGATGGGGGTCTTTCTATGCAGTACAGGCTGGCCTTGAGCTTACTTTGTAGCCCAGGCTGGTCTTAAACTTGCAACAGTTCTCCTGCCCCAGCCTCCCAAGTGCTGCAGAATTATGTTAAATGCTCAGGCATAGTAATATTGTTAGCTAGGTTAGGCAGCTGATATATTTTCTTTTTTTTTTTTTCCCCTCTCTTTTTGAGACAGGGTCTCTCTTTGTGGTTCAGCCTGGCCTTGGGCTCACTTTTGTAACTCAGGCTGGTCTCGAACTCACATGATCCTCCTGCCTCAGCCTCCCAAGTGCTGGAATTACAGGTGTGTGCCACCACACCCGGCTCAGCTGGTATATTTTCTTCTGCACATTTTAGAGTGAGTTTTAACTTTTTACACACAAACTTAAATACTTTATTTTACAATGCCTGCAGTTTTTATCAGAGACACTTAAGAGTTGAAGTTAAAGCAAATAAAAAATTTATATGGTTTTTCATGTAAACACATAAGGCTGTGTTTTTCAAGGTGAAATGAGTACTTTGTGGCTAAAATGATGGTCTTCATTTTAGACATTAAAACAGTTTTTTAAAAAAATAATTTTTAAACTTTATTTATTTTTTTCTTGTTTCAGAACCTTTATTTGTTTATTCATTTATTTTTATGGCTGGCTCAGCCCGCCATGAGGGCAGGGCTGGTGTAGCATGTGGTGCCAGGGACCGAACCGCGGTCCCTGAAGCCGCTCAAGCTTTCCCAAGGAGGCACTTTTAGACCACTGAGCCATCCCGCTGGGCCCTAAAACAGTTTTTAAAAATTGTGTGTGTTTGTGATACATTAAACATATTCATTGTGGGGAACTGGTGCATATAGATATCACATCTTGGTGGTTTTTGCTTCTGCTTTGCCTTTCCTCCCTCCCATCTGGGGAGGATGAAACACTTGTTCCTTTCATGGAAGCCATGACAGAGTAGCTCTGAGCAGGATTTAGTTTAACCAGCTGGCTTTCCTTATTTACCTTACGCCTGTCCAAGGCCGAGGCCCCCTGTCTGCAGATGGGCGGTGGATTCATAGTAAGTGAACCTCTGTGAGGAGCAGTGGGTCCTGGCTGAGGCTTGTAGTGATCTGTGAAGCTGTGATGCCTTGAAGGACAAGATAAGGCCACGGCTGAGGATGTCTGGCCCCAACCCCAATTAACCGAAAGGAGACTACAGCAGCAGGCTCCATACTCCCACAGTAAACGTCAGTGTGGGATGAGATAACTCTCCTAATTAGCATACTTTACTACCTGGGAAAGTCCTTTAGTGCCTTCCATGGTGGGTATTTTCTTCAGTATCTCCTTTGTTGCAAAACCAAATAAATATGGACCACCCAGAAAAGTTCTTTGTCTTACTTGGCTCCTAGAGAATCTCAAGTTCTGTTAGAGGGTTTTGAGCCTCCTGGAGTCCCAAAATCATACCAGTGGACTCTTATTTAAACCTTTGCCATACACTTTTTTGGGAGACTGTAGACCCGATCACTCTGTAGTAACTAAGGGATAATCTTAATGTGATAATCCTTAAACTTAGTCATGTAAAAAATGAAGTCCTATACTAGGTGAGAGAGCCAACTAAGAACTGCCCAAAGCTGAGACCTGAGTATCATGCTTAACTTATTGCCAACACCTAGCTTTAAAGAAACTCAGGTTAGCTATTATTCTAAATATTTGCTTTTAATTATATGACACAAAACAAATGACCAGCATAAAGAAGGGTGGATAGATGGATCAATTGAAATAGCTATCTTCCTTAAATCCCTTTATATCAGCTGGGCATGGTGGCTCACGCCTGTAATCCCAGAACTTGGGAGGCTGAGACAAGAGGATTGGTGCAAGTTCCAGACCAGCCTGGGCTACAAAAGTGAGTTCAAGGCCAGCCTGAACTGTATAGTGAGACCCTGTCTCAAAAAGGCAAAAAAATAAAAAAATAAATTAAAAAATCCCTTTATACAAGGTTGGTTTTTTTAAAAAATGGGTACTAGGGCTGACCAAATAGCTCATCAGATTAAAGAACCTGGAAGCAGGCACAGGGGCTGGGATTCGATTCCCAGGCCTGCTGTCCTGGACCTGCCCCGGGGCATGTTGAGATGGCATCTGATACTTGGTGTGGTGCTGTGCACCTGTAATCCCAGCTCTTGGGAGGCTGTGAACAGGCAGATCACTATGAGTCCCATCTAGTAGTGAGACCCTGAACACCCAGTAGGCCCTTCCCTAAAATACAAAAAAATAAAATAAAAAATGGGTACTAAGAACTCATATCAGGCTAAAATTATACATGAGCAATTTGTTCAATAAAATTTATGGGAGCCAGGAAGATAGCTCTATGGCATAAGTGCCTGCCTGGCAAGTGCAAGGTCGTGAGTTTGAACCCTGGTCCCACAAAAAAAACAAAATCAATAAAATGTATATGTAATATAAATTTAACACTGTACATAAAGCATGAAAAAAAAGCATAATATGTATTTATTTTCTTTTGCTGTTATCTCATTTACTTGTCTTCTTGCTGGGGAAAATTACAGGACATCCACAGTTAAGAAAGGCAAGGTTAGCCGGGTGTGGTGACACACACCTGTAATCCCAGCACTTGGGAGGCTGAGGCAGGAGGATTGGTGCGAGTTCAAAACCAAAAAAAAAAAAAAAAGAAAGGCAAGGTTTATTTAGCCCAAGGTTAGTGGAAGTTTCACTACATTCTTGGCTGGCTCCAAGGCAAGGTGGTACATGGCAGAGGGCAACCATTGATGGCAGCAGAAAACAGCAAAGAGCAGAGGGAGGGGCAGCGGCTGCGGCTCTTAGCTTCTTTCCTCTCCTTACCTTGTAGTGCAGATTACCTGCTCCAGGGGAGCGTAGCACTCACACCTGGAATCCCAGCCTTGGCCCACAAGTTAATGACAAACTCCGGAAGCCATCTAAATAACTACATGAAGTTGTTTTTGGAAGAGTTCATAGTAAGCTTTCTTAAAAAATTACTAAATACTTCTGAAATCCAGAAAACAAAACAAAACTACATGAAGCTTTTGGGGGACACTTAGGAACAAACCATAGCAGTTATACTCAGAGCTCTAAAGTTTTAATTGTAAGGTAATGCCTTTGAAAAGAAAGAAGGGAGGTAAGAGAGGAAATTTACTGATGTACTGAGATCCTGTCTCAAAAACTAAAAAAGCGCCGGGGTGTAGCTCAGTACAGAGGCCCTGGCTGGCTGCGGTTCATGGCGCCGGAATAGTGGGAGGGCCTTTGTAAGTGGGCAGGTTCCCTTTTGTGACTGGTTTAAAATCTTAGAATTAGCAAATTGTTAACAAATTCCAAGTGCAGTTGGATCTACTGTGTCTTTGACTAAATTGCTTCCATCACAAGAGGATAGAATACTTGTCTCAGTTACTTTGACATTACTGGGAGAAAGTATAAATTAAAATTAAAAGAAGGTAATTAAAGAAAAGGCAGTGTTCATTGTAGCTCATAGCTCGTAGTTTTTGGTCCCGAGTCAGCTGGCTTCAGGGCGGGGGCCATGCAGAGGGGCATCGCAGAGGAGAGACAGTCCATGGTGTGCTGTGCTGGAAGCAGCAAGTCTGCCTTCTTCTTTCCCTTTTTAGTCTATCCAGGTACAAGCCTATTGGATGGTGCCACCCTCCAGGGTCCCTGCATCTTTAGTAAATCCACCACCCGTACCCAGAACTGTTGAACCAACCAGGGGACTAATTCAGCAGCACACACCTATGGTCCAGTCAGTCCCAAAAGCCCCACCTCTGAGCACATGGCCGTTTGGGGTGACATTTAGATATAAGCCCTAATAATATGCTTACCCAAAGATTGGCCCTAGTATATCAGAAATAAGGTAGGATTACAACAGGTTGAGTGTCACTCTAATGCAGCAGTTCTCAAGCTGTGGGTCGCGACCTCGGCAGGGGTTGAACGACCAAAACACAGGGGTCTCCTAAAGCCATTCCAAATCATAACTGTAGCAAAATTACAGTTTTGAAGTAGCCACCACAATTATTTTTTGGTTTGGGGTCACCACAACATGAGGAACTGTATTGTGGGGTCACAGCATTAGAAAGGTTGAGAACCACTGCCCTAACAGGTCTTGAAGTAGCGGAGAACATGGGCTATTTCAAGCTTTAGATGCTGGCCCAGATTTGTTACATAAAATGTATCAGGAAAGATGTAGTGGCGTGTCCACATACAGGTTTCACAATTTTTAAAAAGTTCACATCTGCTTTGATACAGGGTTTGTGTACAATGTCAGCCCATACATGGAATACCATCCTGGTGGGGAAGATGAACTAATGCGAGCGGCAGGAGCGGATGGCACTGACCTCTTTGACCAGGTAAGGTGCTGACAGTAATCAAGGTTGCCCCGATGGACGAGTGTTCACAGCTTTGGCAGGGCGATGGTTCTAGATAGGAGAACGCCTTATGTGTTTCCAATATGTTGGATTGCATTTTGAAATGTAGACAAATGCTCACAAGCAGCACCTGCTCATTTAATTTGGTTTTGGGTTGTTATATTAAAAATTTAGGGATGATTTCGTATCTCTGTAGTCTCTTCTGTTAGCTTGGTCTCGATTAATTTTAATAATGATGATAATAGACTTAGGAAATAGTAGTGGTGGAAGAAGGGGCGCTGCGGTCATCTGCTAACTTGCCGAGTCATGTCTCGCTGCCCCTGTCCTTCCTCAGTTGGGGTCGCTGTGCACAGCCCGCCTTGCTGGGCTGAGTCTGGCTTATTCAGGAAGCCAAGTGGAAGTTATATGAAGCTGTGTAGCGCGTAGAAGACTTGTTTTTTCATAGAGCAATACCAGAGATTCTTGTATTTCTTTTTTCTTTTTTGTGTTTAATGCAAGGTCTACAGGGTCTCACCACACAGATCATACTTGTAGTGTGATTCTCCAGCTTTCCAGGTGCGGGGATTACAGGCATTTACTCTCAGTGGCTGGCTCAGCGCACTCCAGGGGCAGGGCTCACAGGCAGGCAGAGGATTGAAGGTTCTTGTATTTCAAAAGTTTAAATCACTTTCCATCTTATATTTCCATAAGCATTAGTCCTTACACTCTTTAGGAGCTATACAGAATATTTGAGCTACTATTTACTGAGATAATAATCCTCAGAAGAATAAACATTCGCCTATGTCTCCACATGTGCTTTATTTTATATTTTAGTGCTACTTACAGGCATTATAGTTCTTGTGTTTTATCATTCAGTATATCTGAATGAGACTGAGTTATTTTAAAGCTGTTTTGATTAAATACAATTTGCAACTATATTCTTTTTTTTTTTTTTTTTTGGTGGTACCAGGAATTGAACTCAGGACCTTGTACCAGGCAAGCAGTTATTCCACTCAACTATCACTGAACTATCTCCCCAGCCTGCACAGCTGAGGTTTTTTTTTTTTTTTTTTGTTTTGTTTTTTTTTTGTTTTTGGCTGGTTCAGGCTGCCTTAAGGGTGGTTGTGGGGATCTAACCACCATCCTCTGTGTCTGACTGGGATTGCTCGCACAGGTGCATAAACCACTGAGCTAACCTGAAATCCCCCTGATTAAATACAATTTGATTTCTGTTTATACTATTTTTTCAATTGTGTATGTGTTTTTTAACCAGGTTGTCAGAAATATAATTTGTTTTATATTTCGAAGTAACCCTTTTCATCTATTTAAATGGTAAAGTTCAGGCCAGCCAAATAGCTCAGTGGATTAAAGCGCCTGCAAGTCCCTGGCCTGTGCTGAGAAGGCAATTGAGACTGGGTTGGTGGCATGCACCTGTGATCCCAGCTCTTGGAAAGCTGTAAAGAGGCAGATCACTACGAGTCCCATCTAGCAGTGAGACCCTGAACACCCTGTAGACCCTTCCTAAAATACAAAAAAAAAAAAGGCAAACTTCATCATTGGCTGCTGTAATACTCTGAGGCAGGTTCGCTCATAGGGCATGACAGCATGTTTTCACTAGGGGGCTCTTATTACCGTTTTTTAGGCAAGCTCCAATGTTAGTTGGTGCTTGTTACTGTCTAGCGATGCAAACCAAATAGAAACATTTGCCTAAAAAATTGTCTGCCATATTTTTGTCTTTATCTGCCTTGTGAGTTTTAAAATTTCTACAAGAAAAGTTTGCAGTACAGTCTAGGCTTATTTATATTCTGGAGTCATGAGTTTATATGGGCCTCAGTAGTATGAATTTATATGAGCTTTATTTAAGGAGAGCTTATCTGGGAGACATCACAAGAAGGGCTGTCTTGTTAAAGTTCTTTAGTAGTAAAAATAATACTTTGCTTACCAGATTCTGTATTTCCTGTGGCTTTATTGAGACCAGTAAGTTTAAATTATCACTTTTACTCATCATGGAATTAAACAAGTTTGTATTCTAGAAACTGCTGAAGCTTCCTAGATTTTTCAGTATGACATCTTATTTGTGGCCAGCATTTGAGCTGTCCCAAAGTTGTCTCTCTTTGCAGAACCGGGGCTTGAACTCAGGCTTTTGTACTTGTCAGGCTAGCAGTTGTTTTACTGAACTATCTTCCCAGATCCTACCTTGTCTTTTTATTATTGTCATATATCTCTAATTTTGATCCCAGTCCTAATCTTTACCTTGCATTTCCAAATGCCTGATGGGTACTTTCATCCCTTGGGGGCACTTCTTCAACTTAGCATGTTCTCAAATAAGATCAACTCTACTTTCCTCTTTTTCCTGGTTTGTGTTTCTGATAAAAGGGACTTGAGCTTGTAAATAATTGCCATATGCTCTTGTATTCTGTCATTGGCCGAACCCTATGATGTTTCTTTAAATGTTATATTCTTTCCTTCCTCATACTTTTCTCCTTTATGTACCTACTTAAATTCTACCTAACTCCATGCTTCCTCAGATAGTGCTTTACACATTCATGGACACTTCTAAAAACTTTGAAAATAAAATGCCAATTTACTTTATATTATTAGATGAATGCCCACTTATAAATATGTGTATTTTAAAAACGTATGTGCTACTTTAATCTTACATATTTACTCAGGATCATACTATAAATATGCTTGTATAAATCTTTGACCTACCTATTTTAATGTTTTTATAGTATTTTATAAATAATATATTATGATTTTTCTTTTCTGATGTTTCTACAATTGCAGAGTTAGTTTGTTCCAGTATTTTGTTAAATAGTGCTATGATGAATATTCTAGAGATAGGGGAAAAATAACACCCAACATGTTAGATGTCAGATGTACCAAGTTTGTGGTCTCAGATCTAGGAATGAAGCGGTAAGCAAAAGAAGGAGTTAACATTTAACTGGAAATCAGCTCCTGCACATTCCAGAGGGGTGCTGAGGGGCCCCTCCCTCGCCTCTCCATTAGAGCTACCTAGCCATGTGTGGAGCAGAGCACAGGAATTGCTCAGCTGTGTAGTGGTGCACCTATCACACATAGCTCTGGCTTTAAAATGACCCACTGGAACTCAGGCTCTATAACCCAGTTCTTCAGCACATGGGGTCTAAAAGAAATTGTGATTTTAGAGAGAGAGGGGAAAAAACCTTGTTATTTTTCATTGTAAGTTCCTCAGAACTCAGGAGTGATTGATTGCACCTTCTTTTAGAAAGACTTAGGCCGTATTACATGCTTCCTGAGGAAGTTCATTCTCTGTCCAGAGTTCTTATTCACTGTCTGTTTTAATTTTAGCTCTTACGAGTAGGACTGGACCCCATCTCTGTCTCAGGTCTCTGCCACCTACCTGCCTTATGGAAAAGCTAACACACTATTGTGTACACTAGTACTTGCATCATTTTGTATAAACAGGTATTTTCTTGAGTAAATTCCTGCACTCAGTACCTGAATGAAAGGGCTAAAAATGTTAAGGCTTTTATATATATGGAGAAGGTACTTTTTCAGAAAGATTCTTTAAATTGAACTCCCACTGATAGCAATAAATGCTGTCATTTATTTTCCTTGAAGTAATAATTTTACTTTGCACAATGTCAGGAAAACATCTGTTAAGTCAGTACCAAAGTCTGAGTAGCCAGTTTGTTCATCAGTTTCTCCCTCAGCTGTTAATAGTCCTTCAAGAGAAATCCCATTCAGTCTGCAAGGCAAACCGTTGCTAAGGGTTTCATGAGGCGACTACCAAACTTAACGCTGAAGTGGTTCTGGCAGCTTTCTCTTTTGTTACATGGAATGTAGAAAAGCCCTGTCCTAGCTGTCCAGATGTAAGTAAATCGAGGACTCTTCCGCTTTGTGAAGGACACTGTGATGCATCCCTGCACCTCACAGTGGTGAAGAGCACCTGCTGGTGCGGTCTGGAGTCACTGCCTGGATTGCTCCTGGGACGCGGGCAGCTCTGCCCACCCCTGCTTGTAGCACCGCTGCAAGTGTGAGCAAATGCAGCTAGCAGGTGCTTCTGTTCACAAGCAGTTGGGGTTTACACAAAAGTGCTGGGTAGAATTTTGCTTCCATCCACATACTCCACAACCATGACAAACAACCATGGCCATCTTCTCTCATAAAAATAAAGGTGCCTCTTTTCCCCCAAATGTAAAATAAATTTCTTCAGTGAGGATACCACTGCAGCATCTTAGGATTCTCCTGGAGCTGATCGAGACCACATGGGTGCCTGACAGCATGTCAGAAGCCTGCCAAGGTCTGTAGGCTGCTCTTGGAGAACGCTGCTTCTGCCCTGCTCATGGTGAAATGCGAGTATCTTGTGGAGTCGCATGCGTTACTTCTCTGCCGCTTATATCCCATGCTAGGTTCACCGTTGGGTCAATTATGAATCCATGCTGAAAGAATGCCTGGTTGGCAGAATGGCAGTTAAACCTGCAGTTCCAAAAGGTAAGTGCTGGTGCTGAACTGGAATAGTAGGCGAATAATACACAAGTTCCTTTTGAAACTTGACTTAGATTTCAACAAATAGATTAAAATATTTTTGCACTTCTAAAAATTTTACTTTAGTAAAACTGTTGCAGTATGAACTAAAGCAGTATGAACATATTATACTTACTAGTCAGCTTCCCCACCCCTGGGGCAAAATTGAGGTACTCACACTTTAAAGGCAGGAAGGTTTATTTGGCTCTCAGTCTCAGAAGGTCAGGGCCTTAGTTGACAGGCTGCAGGCAGAAATGGCGCGGTGAATGCCAAAAAACGAAGGCTGTTTGCTAGCCTGCCCGTGCAGCTGGGAAACAGAGGAGGCAGGACTCTGGGATGAGACCAGGTAACGCCCAGGACCCGCCCACCTCCTATGAGACCCCGCCTCCTAAGAGCACATTGGGCACCCAGCTCATCAGTAGATTTATGCATCAGAGTTTTGGGTGTGCATTGAAGTTTAAGCCATAACGAATACTAAGCAAAGAATTAGCTATGTTTATTATAATCCTTTGTTTAAAAGGTATTGTAGTTCATATTTTGTTTACAAAGATTTGTCATTCAAGGAGAAATTGCTTAAAAGGTAAGGGTCAAATACTGGTGGTCCGTCTACATGGAACATTTTTTTTCTTTGGTAAAGACAAAAAGTGAGGTTGTCCTCTGCCCTATTCTTTGGCAGTCGTTCGTGTAGCTGCTTGTCACATTTGGCCACCGAATGCTACAGTGTGCCTGGGGCAAATTCATATATGCTGTAAACATAAAATACAGGCTGGATTTCAAGACTTAGTGTGTGTGAAATATCTCATAAGTTTTCATTGATTAGATGTTGAAATGATAATATTTTGGATATATGAAGTAGAAAGGTTAATTAAGCCTGTTTTTTTCTTTATTGATTAAGTTATTAGAAAACTTTGAAGTATACTTGTGGTTTATATTTCATTTTTGGACAGTATTGTTCTATAAATAAATATACCTTAAAAAGCTTTTTCCAAGTGTACTGCAGCCTTAGAGGTATTGTCCCTGGCCAGCATCTAGAAGTCCCCTATGCTGAAATAACAACAACCTACCCTTTAAAACATGTTTGCAGGTTCACTTCCTCCTGTCACAGGAACAGAACTTTCAGGACACATCAGCAAAAGAGACCTGAGAAAGGGTTATCAGAAGGCAGACACAGGGTGCGCCCAGGAGCAGAGTGCAGGTGCTCCGAGAAGTGAAGGCATCTGTGATACCCTTGGAAACTGGGGCTGTCCTGTATGGATGATGGGAATATGTAGCGTTCTATAACCTGTAGCCTTAGGGTTGCCAGGGGTGGCCTCCCCACAGTGACATGTGATCCAGTCTGGGAAGCCTCACAAGGATAGCCTGCTTGTGGGGGAAAGAGGAGCACCTGCAAGTGAGAGGAGAAGGGCAGAGCCCTCTGCAGGGGAGTGAGGGCACCCCACTGCACCCTTACTCTTCAGGAGAAAGAGGTTGAAGAAGTAAATGGGCGAGGTTTGTATTCTGAAGCTGCAGTTTTGCTTCAAAGTACAATTTTTTTTTCAATTTTTTATTGTTTAAATTTAACAATGGTTATATTACATATTTTCATCATCAGATCAGTTTAGATTAATACATATAGGTATATAAGATTGATCAAACAATTAAACATTAACCTTTCTAAATCCACATTACTTTTTTTTTTCTTTTCCCCTTTCTTTTCTTTGAAAGTTGACATATTGCATATTGTCC